>BMAW01111696.1:531950-548506 GCA_019974015.1 Nephila pilipes
TTTTTTTTGAACATTTTTAATTTTTGTTCTGAATACTAGGATTTCAACACATATTAAACACATTTCAAAATTTTATGCTTTCCTTTTTTAAAAACTGAGAAAAGAAGCTTTAAAGCAACTAGAGCTGACATTCATTAAAAGTTGGAAAAATTAAACAGTTCGAAAATGGTTTTCCTTAACGGTAATGATGCAAAGATTCTCTGATCAAACAAGTTGAAAGTTTACGGCCATTTCGTAAGCTATAATAAATCGATTGAGCGCTTGCTTTGGTTAAGGCAAGCTTGAAATTGACTTAATATCGATTCTTACTTTAATTGAATATTCCGTTAATTTCAGTCCGTGCCGTGAATGTCGTAGTTTCTAGAGTTGGGTGCTTTAGAAAACTAAATGCCTTTTTAATTGAACTATAAAGTAAAGTTAATCAAATTTTTGTAAATCTGAAAAGTTGCGAATTGATTTCTTATAGAAGTTTCTCTACGATTACTTTAAGATCCCGGTTTTATTTATTTTGCTAATGTAAAAAAAACAAAAACAAAAAATTATTTAATTTTGGAATCCCTTTTTACAAAGTACAATCATAATTATATTATACTTAAAAATCAATAACTTTCTTAAAATTACATAATATTATAAATCTACACACACACACACATATATATATATATATATATATATATATATATATTACAATTCTGAAAAAAAAATTATAATTTTACAATAATGATTCTTCCAGAATCAATTTTGTATTACTAAATAAGTTGAATATGTTTCAAATAAGAAAATGTATATCAATCTGATATTTTTCCTTCTAATTAATGTGAAAACTTTTGTAATTTTATCAGCTAAAATATTAAGTGGATTATTTCGGAAAATGATAACATATAGGCATGCTTATAAAAAATAAATGTGATATTTTATTTTAATTTAAAAACTACTTTAAGCCTTGTCGCCTTAAATTTATATTTTATATCAACTAGTTCATGAACTTAATACAATTAGTCTGATTGTATTTTATTGATGCAGAACACATTTCTGAATTTTCAATTTAAACTTTTATTCGTATTTAAGCACCTTTAAAAGAAGTGAAAAAATTTACATATTTTTGACAGATATAAACTCTAGAGTGTAAAAAGGATTTATTAAAAAACACTTAATTTTTTAAAAATATTCCAATTAAATAATTATTCACATATTTAAACATATTCGAAATCTCTAGCAATGGGGAAAACATTCATAATTATCTCGGGAAAAAGTGTGCCACTCATGAAGCAGCAAAATTACTACTTGCTTTTATTTTTCCTCAGGAACAGTTGTATTCCTCACTGATTCCGAAGCTGCTATTTTAAAAGTGTACAATAACAGTCCACCAGAATGCCTGCAAAATGCCCAGTGCCACACCAGCAGGTCTTATAGCCAGTGGATGGGTCCTACAGTAACAATGTTTTCTTAATCATGTAGAAGTCCCCGGAAATGAAGAGCTGATGACATGGCGAGTCGTGGGACCGAGTTTAAGCAGCCCGAGATTCTTCTGATACCCAGAATGTTAAACAACCAAATCACTACAATCGTCCAAATTCCACTGATAAAAACTGTATAAAGACAAAAGGTGGGAATGATTTGCCGCCGGGAACTTATAACACTGCACTTGGCACGCGCTGAGTCTATCACATGTTTCCGTCTTATGATGTTACGTACTACATATAAAATATTGACAAGATTACATATAAACATACACACCTCAATACCGGTTTGTTTCTTGATAAGATCTTTCTATTATATCCTACCTTCAATGTAGATAAAGAACTTCACCGAAATCAAAATTCTACTTGCGGAAAATATTTACCTAATACTGAATGTTTCGGAGTCGAATAGCTGAACAGCTACGGAATGGGCATAGGCTTAATGAAATAAAATAAATCATTATTTTTAAATAAAGCTGTTTACTTAAATTTTCATATTGTAATGTGCAAATTAAATTCATTGCTATTTAATAAGAATAGTAAACTGCCCCACAGAGATTTAAAAATTAGTCGACGCATCGAAATTTTTCATATTCATTAAATGTTTAGTTAAATTACACTTCAGGAAGACTTATAATAATGTTATAATTTCAAACAAAGGTTCATTATTACTACCGTTTCCTGCATGAACGTAGAAAGAGGAACAAATTTCCAAGGATATTAAGCAATATATATTTTTATTTTAAAATATGTGTGGTATGTGTAAAATGCTGTCACAGGTGCTCCAAATTATCTGACTGAAACTTCGGTCAAATTGCACCAACATGTTACGTTGCTTTGATTCACACTCAATGAAGCACTTACATGTATAATAGTTATAACTAATTTCATCAAGCAAAGCTTTGGTTGAATATTGCAAATGATCTTATAGAAAGTTAAATTTATGATGTTTAATAAAAAGGTTAATCTCAAAATGTTTATATGCACTTAACAGTATGAATAAGTGAACTCAAAATTATGACTGTTAAAAGTTAATTATTTTCTTACTAAAACGTATTTAACTTTTAGTCAAAAGCTTGATATAATCGTGTACTGAATTTCAATTAAAGGTTTTTTTAGTTATATTTAGAGACTATCTGAAAGTTTTTTGAACAGTTTAAAATAAGAAAAAAAGAAACTTTTGGTAATTAGTGAAACAATACATAGTTTGCATAATAAAAAATTGCATGTAAGAAAAAAATGAGTGTTTTAATTAATTCAGATACATTTTACTTCTTGCATACATTTTTATCACTCCATGTTAAAAAAAATTTTTGCTTGATTATTTAATAGTGATTTATATAAGGTATATATACGTTTAAAATTAGTTTAAGTTGGATATTAACTTAGTTACTGTGTTAGGAAACCTATTGTATAATATGCTCCATAATTCACGTTATAACTTTTTATCTATATTTTTCATCTTATTCATGTGAATAATAATTAATTCATATGCTAGTAAATTTATTTGATGTAAACATAGATACTTATATAGAAAGTTTTTCGCAAAGAATTAAATGGATTAGTATAAGGTATTTGTGTTTTTGACAATATATATAATTTTATGAATTAAACTAATTGAATCAAAATTAGACTAATAGAGATTCAGTAAGCATAGAAAGAAGAATTTTTCAATTTCAATATCATCTTATAGAGTGTTAATGTCATTTTGTAGAAATCCCCCCGTTAGGTACTGGTATAAGCTCAAACAATAATAAGAATTGAATTACTAGGAACAACGGTTTCAATTAATTACTTTCCCCCTCCATGTAATATAATAAAATTTATAAAGGCAAGATGGTAAACATTTATAAAATAGATAATAATATTAAAATATTTTGTTGACTACAAGATAATATTGTTTGTTTACATTCGAATGAATTATGTTAAGAGATAATGAGCCAGAAGAAAGGAAAGAAAAAAAATTAATGATTTGAAAGTTACTGGGAAAAACTCAGTACAAAATATTCACACTTATTTTCCTTGCTAAAACATAGCATGATACATATATAAATAGTTTTCATAAATTTCATCAAATGAGCTAATATACTTACATACAAAATCCTATAAGTATTACATCTTTAAGTAAATAACACTCTGATCGTTACCTGAGTTCGAATACTAATATAAGGCACATAATGGTATTAAATTCCTGAATAATATCTTCCTGATATTCAATTCCTAATAAGTATTTAAGAGATTGTTATATTTGGAATTTAATACTAGATGGAAGGAAAATACATGATTTTTTGAAATTTATTTTTTCCCACTTTTACCATATAGGTGAAAATTATATTTAGTCATCAATTGGCTCAATTCAGCAGTTTTGAAGTCTTAAAGTTCACAGAAATTAAGAAACAAATAACTGTTATTCAAAATTTGCCATTAAAATAATTATTCGACATTTATAAATACTTCTTCTAAATAATTATTTGACAGTTATAAATATTTAACCATCCATTAAAGTATCTCTAATTAAAAAAAAAAAAAAAAAAAAAAAGAAACTGGTTGTTTACGAACAGTCGAGCATCTTCATATAAATTATACGATCATTAAAAAAAGGACAAATACATGATATGTTAATAAATAAATATTTCTGCAAGTCTTAAAACTTGGTGATGCTATATGTAAAAATTTTAAAGAGTATTCTCATAATTTTCTTTTGTGTTAAATTTAGTCCATAATAAGAAAAAAAAGTATTTTTTATTAAAAAAATTATAAACATAGAAATATTTCCGAAGACTCTTTCTTTACTCATAAAGAAATGCAGAACATAACTACATACTTTTTATAACAGAAATATCATTTACTGAAATTTTAATCGCAAAAATGGTCAGAAATTCCATTTTATTTCATAATGAACCTCTACTTATCTGAACACTCCTCCCTAACTTTCAAAAAATACCCTAAGTATTCAAAGCAATATTGTATATCTTAATTAAATATAAAATAATGAAAATAGTAGCGAACGCTAGATTAGATAAACACTACATAATAAAGTGGCTATCAACTTACAACAAAAAATAGTTAGATTCTAAGAACACGAATGGCACAAGAAGCAACAATATTTTCTGAGAAATTAGAAGATTTATTGCACAGCTCAATGGTTATAAAATGTTGAAGTCAGTAAAGTTATGGTTAACTTCTGACCTGGTTGCAAAATATCATACGGCACAGTAAAATTATATAAATGTCCCTGAGGGTGGCTTGTGGTTAAACTCGTTAAATTGTCTCCAAATGAAATCAAATAAATTAAATAAACTATTGGATAGTTTCTGACTCCATCACATAAAATTCTGGATGCTACCTACAGAGGAAGGGTCTGACAAGTTATCTAAGCCAAGAAAGTGTTCAGAAATCTAAAGATAACTCAGAGGAGGGAGAGCCAAGAGTGAATTATCTTATTAAAAAGTCAAAACGAGTTGTAAGAAGGATCAAAAGGAATGGCAACATAGCGAGCTGAAGTTCATTTACGTACCTCCAATAATTATTTAATATAGCAATTAAATTATATTTTTCCAAAGAATATCATACGATATTTTGTACAACTCTAAGAATCAGATCTTTTAATTGAACTGGATGCCTCCAGGCATATCTTCTTATGTTGTCAGGAAATAATTGAAAACTAGTCTCTCAGTAAGGACCAAGATTCCAACTATGTCCTGACGAGAATTATAGATTTGTCTGGAAACGCTTAAGAATTCTTCTCTTAGTATCATGTTTTACGTTAATCTATATCCAGAGCATCATCTACTAAGATGTTTATTCCTTCGGTAACCGCACCCCCTTTTTAATTAGTGGCGAAATATTTTCAACTAAGTAGAATATAGACGAAAATCTATCTTCCACTGTATTTCTTTCCATTTGTGCCATTCCATACTTTCTTTTCATAAAGATAATGTTTCGGCAGTTAACCGTCTTATGGGAATTATGTTCAAGATTACAAAATCATTTCCTGTCCAGGTAGATCACCTGATCTCTTCTTAATCAACTCATTTGTTGAAGGACTAGACATTATCACAAAATAATGCGGGTTTAGTAAGACTACAGACATTTTGATTATTGTACAGCCCATTATATTAAGCATAGCATATAGAGGCACATAAATTTAGCATATAGTGATGCTGACAACCATCTCAGAATGTTACTGATTTAACACGTCAATTAGAGATGCTTCATCAAAAAATTCATCAGAATGTAATACTGGAATTTTACCTCCATGGTGAAATGCAGTTTTGATTCTAGTTAGAGGAAAAATATTCTCATTGATTAACTGCCATTATAACTACTTAACTTCTGAACAATTCATCTAATTTCCTATAGTTAAAATAGTTTGATTTCTATGCATGTTCAATACATCTATCAGTTTTTATCAAGTACGACAACACACGGTACGTCACTGCTTAAATCGTAGAGTGAAATAATATTGATAGGTCTCCAGGAAATTGAACAAAGTCGTAATTGGAAACCTTTATACCCAATTTTATCACAACTCACTCACGAATTCATAAGATTACAGGTTCTATATGGCCGCATTTTCAGGTATCAATTTTTATGAAGTTTCATACTAGATATTCTTGCAATATCGTAACAAAGAATTACAAAAAGAAATTTAATTTTTTTTATAAATTGATTATATTTCTAAGAAATCTGGTCTAATATAATACTGTTCTGGCAAAGAGAAAGCGCGTAGATGGAAAACTATTCAAAAGTATCAATTTCATTTTGAATCTAACACTGTTCTTGATTTCCTCGTCCTGTAGAAAATTCATAAAAGTGCGTCTTAAGTGCATTCATGCCTTATTTTAACTGAAATCTAATATTTGTCTCTAATTTTAAAACTTTGTAAAAATAATCTTGAAGCATGGACTAAATTGCTCAGAATAACATGTATTCAATACATATAGTATCAGGAAATAATTTTAAGTATCTTAGAAAAAAATCAGATTGAAAAACCAATCGATAAAGAAAGTTATCATTTTGCATTAAATTCTGGAATATCATATCTAAGACTACTTGTTTTTGTGTTATGTATCTTTTCAAATTATTGGTAGAGCTTAAAGTTTTTAAATGCCTATTCATCATATATTAATCATTCTATAGCACTAAGAAAGTATTTTTTTGTGTTAAATATAGGAGCTGTTTTCCTCTTTGTTGAATATGGATATGATTTGGGAGATATAATTACATTTAAGGAATCATTTTAAGGAAAACTTTTGCCGAATATAGTTCCAAATTTTTATTCTTCTATAAAGAGTACTTCTATATGTCATGAACCTATCTTAGTTTTTCTCTAAATAATATATAACTTTAGAGAAATATTTTTTTACGTGAAAAGAAGAAAAAAAAAATAATTGTTTCAAAATTATGAAGTTCTTTAATTTTTTCAAAGAAAATATACCAATACATCGTTAAAAAAAACTGGTTGACAACATTTTCTGTATTATTAATTATATGATGCGAACAATATCTTGTATATTTATAGAATATTAACTTTAAAAATAGTACCTAAATGCAATACATATAAAATTCACGTCTATATTCAATTCAAGGGGAAAGGTACACTTTTTGATCAAAAAGTATTTTTATACTCCAATAAAATGCTTAAATTATAATTATTGGGCACACAAAAAAATTCCTTAGTTTCGCGACTAATTTTTAAAACATACATTTCTCAAAACGAAATTCTTAAATTCGGTTTTTTATTTTCCCCGCATGTCTTCTAGTACCCTAAAATTGAAATTTGTAAGTATGAAATATATAAC
Organism: Nephila pilipes; assembly: GCA_019974015.1. Lineage (NCBI taxonomy): Eukaryota > Metazoa > Arthropoda > Arachnida > Araneae > Nephilidae > Nephila > Nephila pilipes. The sequence continues at coordinate 539,215 of BMAW01111696.1, forward strand.
GTGTTCAGACCTCTTAATAGAAGTAAGAAAATTAATTTAACATTTTATTTTTTAATTATTCGTTGAACATATAACAAAAAAAGTTAAAGCAATCCTTTTTATAATATTTAAAGCAAGACAATTTGACTAATAAAAATAAAATACTTATAATTGCATGTAAAAGAGAAAATTAATAAATAAAGTAACAAATAGTAAAATAAATAGGAATAAATAATATTTAAAGTCTTCTTTAGTTAAATTTTGTTGTTATTTATGAATTTTACGTATCTATCAAAAACGTTTCAATATTGAAATTATTATTATGTGTATTTAAAAAGCTCTGGCGTTTTGATTGGCACTAAAGTTACTATCGAATGGTACAATAAAGCAACAGGGGAAATCCCTTGTAGCTTGGATAAGGACATTTCCAGAAATGCCTTGGTAATTCTGTCTTCATCACTGAATAAATTGTGCTAATTTAACAATGTTTCAAATATGAAATAACATTATTCCTAATCAAGCCTTTTATATTGACTTATGAGATATGTTAGTAATCTGACAAATTATTTATTTATACTCCGCTTATAGACTAATACAAATAATAACAAAAACTCTAATTTTTCAAAGAAATAGGTAGTAAGATTATCCAAAAGTGTATTTCTGCTGTGGTAAAGAACTAAGTTATTCCTAATCTAGCATAACAATAAATGACAGAAAATATAATTATTCACTTTGCTAGTTTTAATAAATACCTCAAGACTTCTCTCACTTTTTATTCGAGTCATTTTGAGAAAAAAATATCACAGTGCAAGTGTCTTAGTCTTTCTAATGATGATGTCTTTAGGCAATACTTGAAGCGCTTTATTCATTCCTTGTCTTATTGTTATAAGTAATTTAGTTTCCAAAAGCATATTTGAATAATAATATATTTGAAATAGCTTTGAACATATTTTTTTTCTAATTTGTAGTCGTGGGAGAAGCAATTCACAATCAAACATGATATTATATAAAATATTTTCAGTATTTTTTCTGCGTGATTACAATAAGGAGTTATCATACGAATTCATATAATAACTCAATAAATATGCTGTCATGTAATGAATTTATTTAATTTTTAATCATAATTAGCAATACGAAAATATTGAACTTGATGTTTGTATTCATCAACATATATAAACATCTAATGTATATGCAAGTGTTTAATACGAACTTGTACAAGTATATAAAAAGTATAGGTACACACAAGTATAAATATGTAATGATTTATATGAATATGATTCAAAATGCATGAAAAAGTACAATTAAATACGAACACTGAAAGAATATTAACTATATATGCATTGAGAGTTATTTAAGTAAAGATTTTGCCTCTTAAAACAATTAAAAATTCTTATTATTATCCACTTAGAGTTAAACAAATTTATTTAAGTCCAAGGGATACATTATACTGTTTTAGTAAATTTTTATTACTTTCATTTTTGTATTTTAGTTCAAATTATTTTGCATATAAATAGATTGATAAAGAGGAACCAAAAATTAAATAAAAGGTACTTTCCAGAATTTAAATATTTAGCGTAAAATACATTTTCCTATTCTATTTATTTCAGTGAAAATATACAGATGTACAATTAATCATTTTAGATAACCTATTATTTCGAAGGAAATATGTTTTATTTCCCATTTGATAGAACTATTACCCAAATAAAAAATTGTACAGAATTATTATTATTATATTATTATATTTGCTGTTATTCAGGACTTTGAAATATATTTATTAAATTTTAAAATTGGAAAACAAACCCCTTAGGATTCAAAATGTAATAAAGAAAAAATATATAGATCGATGAATGTTTATCAGAAAGAATTTTTTTTAGTTTTAAAGCTCATAATAATAAATTTTACTGTTGAGTTTCAAGAATAATTTCTTACTATTTTTGTCCTCCAATATTCGTAAAGCTTTAAGAGAATAATTTAAGTGACCATAAACAATATATAAAAAAACCAAATTTTACTTATATTTTTAAATACTTTTCCTTTAAATTTTAAATGTATGTTTATAAAACAAACGTCTTAGAGAATTGCGAAGACAACTATTTCGGTGATAGTAAAAAAAATTGATGTTGTGTAGTTTGTTTAGTATACGTTACCCAAATATAAATACTAAGAACATAAAGGTTTTTACTTTATTAGTATGCAAAAAAAAGAAGAGAAATATTTTTGAGGAATAAAAATTAAGAAATTTGAAATACAATTATGAAGATATAAACTAAAATACGTAAAGTGTGAAAAATGATGATTATAAAATTATTCAGAATATATTGTTTCTTTTTAATTCACGAAATTATACATCTAGATTTAAAAACATTGTTCCCTCCAAATATTTAACATATTTTTATTAAATAAAATTAAAAAATTAGTTTTTAATAATTTTCAGGTAATTTTGTAATTTTGTATTCCAACAGACTTAGCCTTTTGTACAAAAGGCATTTAAACTCGCTAAAATGTTTCTACAAGGAATAAACTTTAATTATTATCTCAGAATTCACTTAATTGAATATAACATGAAGTTACATTTTTTTCCTGGAATTGACAGCAGTGCAGAAAATATTGTTTAGGTATTTCTGAGATAACATTATTATACTTAAGAATGTAAAGCAAGAATTGGAATTTTTGAAATATGTGGAAAGAATTGGAGTAGCGCGATTGTACTAATTATTATATGCCCATGTCATCTATAATACTTTATCTTTTACTCTTGTTTCTATTATCGGTCTATATTTGTGATAAACAGTAAGTTGGGAATTTAAAATTCATTGTGTTTTTTTCTTTCTGTCTCAAAATCAGATTTCCATAGGAATTATGTATCATAATTTTTCCTTGTATGAATTGGTTATAGGGATTTATAGATAAATTCTAATAAAGCTCTCCCAAAATTCAGCATTTTACTTAGGATATATTTTGTTATTTAGAAGTAAATGGTACAGTAATAGTAGATTGTAATGTCAGAGAGAACCATATATACAAACAATGAAAAAAGAAACTCGATATAAGATTTCAGTCAACAATACTAACTTAATAGTTTATCATAAATCAGTTACGTATAATGTAAGCAAATGTGTGTAAAATCATAATATTTTAAGTATTAAGATTTATTGTTTTTCCAGTACGTCTATTGAGTGTTTGCACTAACAGAAAAATGTCTCAAAGATTAATAAATGTAATGGAAGTTCTAATGAAAATTCTATAACAATTTCCAAAAGTATATTAGCATTATATTGCCTGAATAACTTTTAAGCAAAGATGATAATTTAAAGGGAATTGAATCACTAGGCATTCTGAAGATAGTTACTAGTTGCTTCATTTATCGATACTAAAATATTAAATAGAAACATACCTTCTAAAGGATATCACATTCAGATTTCAAAGTTATTGATTAAAATGGATCATTGACTTAATTCTATTGGCTTTTGTTTACATTGAATGGCTAAATGACCCCAATTCAAAGTGTTAACTATTGGAAGAAATATTTTCATACTCAATAAAATGTGGAGTATGTAATTATATAGTTGAATAAAGTGATTAGATCTAATCAAATATATATAAATCTGAGTTTTTCATCTTATATTAATCAATTTAAGACCATGATTTATATTCTTACGAAGATAAGTAACATGAAGAATTTATAATGTTATGAAACTTCTTTGTCTGGATTTGAAAAGTTTCTGTTGTTGGCTTCAAAACTCTAGGAAAATGAACTTTAAAACGCTTTTTCGCGATATTAATCAACATTTAAATAAATTTTACGATATAGACATGAAAACTGTAATAAATTAAGGAGGTGTTATAAGAATTAAGTAATTCAGCCTTATGAAAGTTAAATTTTTTTTTTCAAATAAAAGATATAGTAATCTATGGAGTGTTTGTAATATCTTATGGTTGTTGTGAAGTATATGAAATAACACAGCAAATAAAGTAAATCTGATCATGTATCAAAATACTCATTCAACTAAATAATTGAGTAAGATTATGCAAACTATTATATGTTAAATGAAGCTTAGACAAATTCTTCTTGTACCATAGTTCCGAAATAGCGAGAATGAGAGACTAGCTTAACAAACTGAATTATTTTTGTTGTGAATGACAACGGGACTCCAACCGCTTATATTTGACACAAAGAATTTCAAGGCTGATGACTTTCTGATCCTATCAAACATATAAACATTTATTCCCCTGGAGAACATTATGTAGAACTATGAACGTTTTCATGCTATATGTAACTTAAATTAAATAATATCTCATATACCATAGAGAGGAATTAAAGATAATGAGGTAAACACCCCTAACTAACCACCCAGTATAACTGTCGTCTGGATCTAATGTTCTAAATGTAAAGGAATATTATGTCATCAATATTCTGTATGTGTATCTAAGGCAATATAAAATCAAACTAATCAGTCATAAAAGAATATAGTTTTAATTTCACTGAAGTCTTAAATTAGTGAAATAAAATTTTTTATGAAGAAGTTAATATCTCATTCAAGCAAATTGCAACTACATGTATCTATTAAGATCAAATCGGGACGATAAAATATCTAGTGAATAATTTTATATCTCAATCATACAAATCATAGCTATATGCACCTATTTTGATGAAAACTTTAAATCAATTTTAAAAAAATACTTTCATATTTTAAGTATATTCTAATGTTTTAATGTTTAGTTCATTTACAATCATGTAACATTAATGGGTCAAACACTACATTTTAAAAATATATTTGTAAGGGTTATGTATAAACTTGAATATGTTTAGTAAATAAGTTTCCAATATCAAATTTTCGTAAGATATGCTAGTTTTTTTTTAAAAAAAAAACATTGCATATCTATTTAACAGGAAATTATTTCATTTGTACATTTTCCAATTTATATTTTTTATAGAATGACTAAAAGAACAATTTAATTTTTATCTTTTTTAAAAAATTTAGAAATTATAATCATGCTTCTTAGCTAGTTAATAGTTGTGCATAAATAATAAGTGTAAATCATTATATGTTATTAAATTAATTTGAAGATATAAGTATTTTTATCTAAGAATTTACCCAACTTACTAACAGTATACTTAATTTTTACTAATATTTCTGTTTGAAAGCAACAAATTGTAAAAAAGATGTACTGAATATTTAATGTAAGATTTTCCTTCTAGAACAAATCAGTCACTTTATTCTTGTCAAAATATTATTCTTTTTTATTACAATTCCTTTTTTGTTATTAAATTTATATCTATCGCATTTAAAAGTAAATTTACATTAATAAATAGTAATTATCTTGGTATTTTTACGCTTAAGTTATTATATCTACCTAACTACTTTCGCAATAAGAAAAAAATAGATTTCTTATTAAATTTAATTTTGCTCAATTAGTTTCTAATCGAAAGTACATAACACCATATAATTAATTGTCCATAAATATTCACCACTATTGCTTGCATTTGGTAACGAATCATGATCATAATAACGTTACATATATATTTTCTTTGGTTAATTAATGGTTTTCTTAAATGAAGATATATTTCGAAATACGGGAATTTGCTTGTAAACTGATTTCTCTTAAATTATGATATTTTTAATACTTAATGTTTTCGTATAACCTACTAAAATAATTTTAAGATATTTTTAAATTTTTTGAAATTTCAATCATTAAAATTTTTTATTGGTTAAATTAAAAAAATATATATTATTTTACACTAGTGGTTTAAATAAATATTTCACTCAACGCATCAATGAACTCTACATAGCAGCTAAAAATAAATAATAAGCATTTATTTTCAAAAAGCTGCTTATAGTTACATTAAATAATCTCCACCATATCAACTTTACATTGATATTCGTCTGCATATCTCACAGCAGTTCGTTTGAGAAATGATATTCCTCTTTAAAACGAAGTGATAAAACAGGCATATTTTGCTAGTTTACACATTTCTCCTATAAAATCATATCCTATTTGCAGCATCATTTGTCATTTCCGATCCTACGTTACTCCGATGCAGCTTCCAGTCTTTAATAAAGCGTCTTCTGGCTGATCGTGATTGGACGTTTAAAATTGCTTTCGACAGAGGACCTTCAAAGAATTTTTGAAAAAGGGGATTTAACAAAAAGTTTAGAGCTTTCTGGAAATAACTATCGGCAAAACTCCTTCACCGCTAACACGTCATCAATCACGTTGGACGTTGTCGCGATAGCTTTCGCGTATTTATTTATTTCCTTTCGATTTTTGTTTGTTTTGTATTTATTTTCTATTTTCCCCCAAAATTCAGAGGAAAATAGCTTGGTTGTTCAAGCTTTCGTAACGGGAGAAATATATCTCTTTTTCACGAATATTTTTATTCCTGGTCACGTTTTGTCATTTTATCACAACAAACAAAAAAAAATTAAAATTTGAAAAAATATAAATTTAAATATAGCTAATTCTCATGATTTTCTATTCTGCTTTCTGCACTTGATTGGGAATGAATGGCGTACTTCTGTATAAGAAGCATTTTAACCGTACATATTCTCACATTATGATACGGTCGATGAACAAAATCATAAAATCTTTAGTAATTTCAAGTAAAAAATCAAGGTACTTCAGATCATCATCATTCAGTTACTAGACTAACTTGTCAGATTGGAATGGAATTCCCAAGAAATAAATGGTTTTAATTAGAAGTATTTATCTCTAGAGAACTCCGTGTTAGCTGCTTTAATTAAAATTATGTTAGTGATAATTTTAGAAAGATTTGACTTAATTTTTCTAGTTAAATATATATTGTACCGTAATATTTTAACTCATTAGTTATATCATCTGGGTGAAAATTTATTTGTTTAGTACTTTGTGATAACTTACTGGATTAATATATTTAATTATTGCAGTTAGCTTTATTTTCGGAATATCTATAATTACATACTGTATCTGTGTTTGTATGTACTTGCACTGTCATGGTTGATGATATTGCACATTTTATTAAACATTAATTCTCTATTATAATGTTTATTCAAATGAAACTAAAATATACATATAACAGTCAAACAGATTATTTTTATTAATAATAATACATTTCCACTGTGCTTTTGATCTTCACAACAACAATCATTGCTTATCTAGTAACCAAACAAGTCTTCATGGGAGGCTAATGTCTATGATAACGTTCTTCTATTCTCATAATTAAATGTATTTGAAATTGCTTTTTAACATTATTATATGATTCGCATAATTCTCTCAATAATTATAGAAATATTATTTAATTTGCTAGTGAAATTTACTCCATATTTATTTAGGCTAGGAAATATCAGTGAAAAATCTTGGAGTGAATTCAAATACAAAAGTAAGCATATAAAATGCTCCTTAAATCATGTATCTATAAAAGCTTGGAAACGTTATTTATTTTAATATAGTTTGAAATTGCGTATTATACATTAAACAGTATAATCAATGAAAAGTAGCCCCTATTGTCGATCCTACGCTTTATTTTAGCTTACAATTACAACTTTCTCTCTGTAAATAAGTTCAGAGTAATAAAAGTATTATATGATCTTTTATTTTAAATTTATGGCAATAGAACATTAGTTTCTGATCACATTATTTTTATCTAGAGCACAATTTTCAATCAAAATATGTTTTAAATATGGATTATCTCAAAGCATAAAAATCCCATGAGACCAATCACACAATTATTTTTCTACATTTAGAAATTAATATTCTAGAATCCATAAATAGAACAATGGTAATTTTTTTTTTCTGAAGACTATAAAATTTTCCACACTTGAAATCTTTCATACTAATTCACACAGTAGATGTGTTGCTTCTTGGTATTCAACGATTTAATATCTAATTTCTTATCCTAAGGCTCCAAAAGTACTTATTTTCATCTTTCCCAGTTATTATTATCTCTCGAAGTGCTCGATGATGTAATGTAAAGTTTTAATCAGACTCTTTATTCATATCGTCATTTTGAAAACTTGTTTTACTTTATTGACACTTAATTTGAGTATTTTTCCTAATCCTCCCATTTGATCAACAATTTTCGATAAAACAAACAATTCTAGATACAGGAGAAATAGAATAGTATTCCAAGTTAAATGTATTAATGTGTTTATGTAAAAAATTATAAGTGATATGTAGAACAAATACTCACAAAACATTACAACTGCATGGAATATTCAGGATTAACGTCAACCATTGTCTATAATTCATTTTTCAAATTGTCTTCCAAATAAACATTAATATTATAAATATTTCCATTACATTTTTACAATGATTTTAAAAAAGTTGGTTACATGCAGGATGATGGCTTAAAGTATGGTGCATCATATCACCATAATTCTTTTAATGAAAACTTATCTGAATCAACTTTTCATTTTTCATGTTCTGCTTAAGCGTACTTTAAAATACTTTTGTAGCATTAATAGACATTTTCTTCTAGAAATTCTAAAAGCTTAGTATTTTCGTAGATATGATTCATCCTTAGTGATTTCATTACCATATATTATTAAATAGTTTTAGAAATTTTAAATATAAAAGGAAATGAACTAAGAAAACTGAACAAGTAAATGCAAAGGTTAAATGTTTTGTAATAATAATAAAAGTACATAATCTTAAACTCTTTTAAAAGGGGGGAGGGAGGGAAAGATCCTCATATAGTTATACGAAATGTTATTGAAACATATCCAGAAGCCATACAGAATTATATATATATATATATATATATATATGTGTGTGTGTGTGTGTGTGTGTGTGTGTATATATATATATATATATAAGAGAAGAAAGGGAAAAAAAACAAGAGATGATGAAAAAATGGGAACTCAAGATCAGTGGAATATAATGACGTGATGTATTTTGGAAGATTTCAAAAGGCAAACACCCAGAAAAACTTAGCTAAAGAAAAAAGAAGGGAGAATATAGGCAAGAAAATTTTCAGCATTTTTAGGGAATTTATTTATATTGAATTTATCATATCTGAGTCTGAAAAGAGTAAAGAAGAAAGAAGCAAAAATAACAATGGTAAAATTGTCTAAAGTCTGGTACATGTTAAAAATAGACTGAACATTTCCTGAAAAAAACTAGTGTATTTTGTAATATCCCATACAATAAAATATGTAATGATGCTTTTAAAAGAAAAATTATGATGAAAATTATGGAATAATATTCTTCCTTAGACATTAATGCAATTGCTGTAAATTGTTCTATTTATCTTCCTATATATTAAACCTCTTATTTCATTAAACAGTTGATGGTTCAAAGTATAAATGCAGTACATTATATTAAGTGAAGTTCATAA
>BMAW01111700.1:0-16365 GCA_019974015.1 Nephila pilipes
ATTTTTTCGGATTTTGTTACAAACTATATGTAAAAACGTCTTTGAATGCATTGCGATTTGTACTAATTCATAAAATGAAATAAAACCCTTTACAAACATTGGAATAAATAACATGCATTGATTAGTTACATAATTTATAAAAAAAAAATCCATGTATATCGAAAATTAAACACTGAAATTAAAATAAATATAAATAGCTGGCAAACACTGATTTTTAATGTTAAAAATTAACAAAAATTAAAATCAAGAAATCAAAAATTCAGTCAGATTAATCAAAACGAGGAAACACAAAATTCAGAATTTCTTAAATAAATGGGGTAAAAACTAACAAACTAAAAAAAAAAGATACGCAAATGCTTCCCATACATCCGATGTAAAAATCGATCATTGCTAATTTTTACTTCAAAGCGAAATGAAATCAAAATGCCAAAAATCTCCAAAATACTCATTTCAAGCTTGATTGAAAACGACTTCTCTTTGACTTATTAACCTATCTCTAATTTCCTCTCTAATACGGCTGAAAGCTCTCGGCGTAATGAGAAATAATACGCAATAATTCTTTACGTTAAGTGTCAAAAGTATTTTGAAAAGTAACCGTTTCTGAAGTAGATATTTCGAGAAGATAAGCTTTCGAAAGAGACGACAGATATAAATTTCCTGATTATTATTTAACGAGGAGGTAACGCGAAGTTTCAGTTATTATTAAGAAGTAACAGAAATATCTGGGTATTTATTAGACATATTAATTGATCATTATGTACTTAATGTTGTAAACGACAGATATTCATGTTGATTTGCTTAACATCAGGAAATTGTAGATTGATGTGACTCGCAGAATTGAGAAGATAGAGCTCTATCTGCTGAGTTCTATAATAATTGTCTTAGTAAGACAAAAAACGCTGGAAGAAACATTAAATTCAATATGGTGGCTATGTAGATAAATTTTAAGATTAATAAATAAAAATATAGTTTTTATTTCAATTACTTTTAGTAATAATTAAAATGCTATGATGCCTCCGATAGTAACTAACTTTACAGTATTGCTTTTTACTTCTGTTTTTGGCTTTTTGAGACTAAACAAATCTACACCAATAGCTGTAATTGAGCATAAATTCTTTTATTTCCTCATTCACTAAAAGTCTTTCATACATTACACTTCTTTGACGCAAATTGGCACTCCCTAGATTATAAGTGCAGAATAAATAGATGATATTATGAATATTGTAAGTCTCATTTCTTTAATTAGCCACCCAAGGACTAGTGCTTTAGTTGGATCACTTTTAACGTACCAGATCACTTTTCAATTTTTTTCGTTTCTTTCAATTTTAATTTCATTTAGCTGATATAATATTCAATTAAATAACTTATCGTTCAATTCAATTTTAATATCGGAAACGTTTACTATTCTACATTTCTAGGTATTTCATCGTTTACTTTAAATCTTATATTTAATTAAGTAATTTAATAATAATTATAAGAAACAGCGCACCTTGATAGGCTAAGTCTGCTATTTGCAAAATTATGTATAAAACTTTTAATAATAATTATTATTGAACTAGTCATTCCATCTGTGAGAAATTTTAATGCTTTTGACATTTTTACGCATTCAAAATTCTATATTTGTTCAATATACAATTGCTGCAGGTATTTCGGAATTCCTCTTCATTCTGGTGACTAAATAAGAAATAAACACATGGCGATGTAATATAAAAATAATCAAAAACCTAAGCATAAAATACGAAAAGAATCCACCCGTTCTAGAACTACTTTGTAGAATATGGAAAAGAATAGAATTTACTGCTTTAACGTGAAAAGTTCCCCATGACAGAATGAAATTACCATATACTGTGTTCTTTCTATGTCTATTTCTAAACTTGAGAAAACGTTTTGTTTTTAATCATCTGAATGAAGTAATCTAGATAAAATTTTATTTTTATTTTTGCTGCTTATTTCTACGTATATCTTAACTTCATCTGCATGCAATTCATGAAAATAGAGCAAAACCCACGATTCTTTAGGAATACTTTTCTTTGTTTTCTGAGGTATTTCATATATTTAAGTTAACAACACTATAAAAAGTTCAGATTTCTTACATTTTTCGAATCTATCAACAGTTACAAGGAAAGTCTGGGCTAGGAATAGAATATTTTTATTCAATACAAAAGTTGATTTTAAAATTTATCTTATATTTATGGCAAAACAACTGTGCTTTTGAGACGTTATATCATGGAAGATTTTCGATTTTTTTTTTCTTTTCAGCGCTTCGGCTTCAGATACTTATTTTCTTTCCTTTTCCTTTTACTTTTTTTTTAAAAAATAATAATAATAAAAGTAAACTTTCTTTATAAATCCCTTTTAAAAAATGTTTGACAAAGTCCTAAGTTATTGCTTGCATTAAAGCGTAAAATTCCATAGAAATGTCCATTTTTGCCATTTCTAGAAACAAGTTCTCTTCTTCTTAGTTTTGTTTCCGGAGCAACTTAATCATTAAAACTCTTAAGTACACATATTTTGGAATAATAAATACTTTGCAAAAATAAAATGGTTTTTTTTTGTTAAGCTTTCGATATTTACTTATTTGAATAAGAAATTCTATTTAGAGGTATTGAAATAAATATATGTATATTTTTCTCATATTTTAGTTTTCCATGTATGTAATCTTTGAAAAGGAAATTTTAAAAAGTATACAATTTTCAAACAATAACTTTTTAATGACTATCAAACTTAAAATAATCTTCTTTTTTTCCTACTTCGGATGAAAGATTGCTAAACAGCTATGATTTCATACTTTAAATGTCGTTGATATGGAGCAGAAATGGAGGATTATATTTTCCCTTTTTTAACAGTTCTAAAGATCTTAGGCAAACTTCAACTAACTCTTCATCTTAGTCCGTTTTGAAATATGTTCCCTTTTTTATTTATTTCTTCTCTTCATCATAAACATTAAGAAATGTTTAAATGTTTTAAATGCTAAAAAAATATTTATTATGTTACAATATAGTTTAATTTTTTTTTTCTGCTCTAATCAATCTTAATTTTTTGTTTTCCAAACTGCGATTAAAATAAAGTACTTTTAACCTTCGTTTTAGTTGAAAGGAGCAAAATATACTGCAAGAATTTTTTAATTATAAGAAAGTGCACACAAAATTTGATAATTATAACGAAACGTTTATCAACACACACATAAATGCATGCATTTTAAAACAAGTAATTATTTCAAACTTTAAAGGTTTTCAAAAGTTTCAATATCGTAAAATTTCTATTACTTCTACAAGTCTTAATGTTTTTCATCGATTTTTTTCCTCATTTTCTTAGAAGTGCGTCTCAAATTTCCGTTGTCGTTGTTTCTAATGCTATCCGTATTAGCCAGATTCATGAGCTTAATAACACTCAAGAAATTAAAGACAAAAAGACGCTTGGTCAAGTCCTCTCTGAAAATCCCCAGACAGAACAGAAGATGTTCAAGAGAGGACTGATTAGAGATGAAATTTTTACAGATGGAAAATATTTTCTTTTCTTTGTCGAATTTAGGGCGCCTCAAGTAACCGCTCAGAAATATTGATATTGCAATTTGCTGGTCCAATGACCCTACGACCTTCAAAAATGATGGTTCCTCTAGGACACTTACCACAATACTAATAAGCGTCGAAGAGAATGCCAAGAATTGTCACCATTCTATTTAATTCTTGAGCAAGTCTCAAGATAGTATAAGATAAGTATTTTTGTAAGGAATGCGTGTTTGAAAATATAAAACAATCATAAAATTAACATTAGTTTTGATAATTTCTTTTTATTGTAAAATAACGGGGTTTTTTTCCTCTGTCAAGCTCTCAAAAAAGTACAATGAATATTAATTATTATGAAATAAACAGATTTCCGAATACCAGACTCAAATGAAGCAATTAATATCCAGAATAGAAAATACCTTCTTTAAATTCCTAAAGAATTTTTATTTTCACAAGCAAAAAATTCTTAAGTAAAATACATTACCAATGTTAACAACAAAAAGAATAAAAACAGATGACTGTACCATTCAAATCAATAATCAAATTAAGCATTAAAATAAGATCAGCTGTAAGTTAATGAAGTAGACAATACTATTCTGTTCGGAAATTAAAATAAAAGACGATAAAATATTAATTTAAATCCATCTCAGCAATGTAAATATACTTTAAGCAAAATTACAATGTATTATGATGTCAAAGTTTTGAATCTAACACCATGTACCTTCATATTAAGCCCACGTATTTTTGTTGACGCCATTTTCTCATAACAGCAACATGTTAGCATGTGTTAAAAAAGAATAAAACAGATGATTGCGCCATTTAAATCAATTATCAAATTAAGTATTAAAATAACAACAATCGATAAATTATTACAGTGGACAATAATATTCTGTTCAAATATTAAAATAAAAGCAGAATATAAAATATCAAATTAAATAAATCCTAGCAATGTAAATATAGCTAAAATAAACTAAATGTAATTATTATAATGCTGAATTTTGCAACCATATTCTTTATTTTATGCACACGCATTTTTGATGACTTAATTTTCTCAAAACAATAACATGTTAAAAAAGAATAAAAATAGACAATTCTGTCATTAAAAATAAATCATTAAGGCTCCCGTCTACCCATCATTTTGATTTCGTAGACGTAATGTTAATTCTATGGAATTTCAACTTTAATTCTCACACCTTTACTATTTGATCTATTTGAATGCAATAAAGTGCATCTGAAATAGCAAAAAATAATGAATGCTTCGGTGAAATTACTTTTTTCCTCCGATTTTTAAAAAAAATTTTAAAAATATTCTTTAAAGACCGGACAACTCAAAAACGAATCATTAAAATAAGAATAAAAATATTTTTAAAAGTCGGAGGAAGAAAGTAATTCCACAGAAGCATTCATTATATTTTGCTCTATCAGATGCACTTTATTGCATTCAAATAGATCAAATAGTAAAGGTGTGAGAATTAAAGTCGAAATTCTGTAAGATTAACATTAAGTTCACGAAATCAAAATGGCGGCTAGACGGGAGCCTTCAATTAAATATTAAAATAAGATCAAACGATGAATTATTTAAGTGGACAGTAATATTCTGTTAGGCTATTAAAATAAAAGCAGACAATAAAATATTCAACGAAATAAATCTTAGCAATGCAAATATAAAGCAAAGCAAAGCAAATTAAATATAATTATAGTAATCATAATATATTATAATGTGAGTCCTTTGAACCTAACGTCATGCATCCTTTATTTTACGTCCACGCATTTTTGCTGGCGCCATTTTCTCAAAACAGCAACATGTGTTAATAAACGTGTCAATCAATCTCTTATGTGTCAGACCCTAAATCTAGTAAAGCAGTATTGAAATATTACTCAAGCTGCAAACAAATATAAATTATTATTTTAAAACACAGGGTATTCTTTTCGCTGCACGAATTACGTCGAATTACCACCTACTGGTTGCTAAGCAACCTAGTTTCATTTTGCTGAATTCTTTTTAAAACCTAAATGATTTAGCACTTTTCCTTTTCTGAAAATCTGTGCACTTTGAGAAACGATGGAAATAGAGAGCAGTAATTAAAGTTTTAAATTAAAGACAAATAGATTCTTCTTCTCCGAGGGGAATGGGAAAACTCTTCTGCTACAGTTACGGGTGCAGTTGCAGAAGAGAGAGAGGGTTGGGAATTCGTTAGTCGAAGAGCTATCTCTCAAAACCTGAAACTCATAAATTTTAATGTGCCAGCCTCTACTTCGTTTTGGGTGCAAAGATAAAAGTGAAAATAAAAATACATAAATTGATCTTTCTAAACCGCAAGTTCAACCGTACGAGCGAAAATGTTTTGAATCGTGATTCAGAAAGTTGCGAGAATTGAGGATTTAATTATTTTAAGTACGTCGTATGGAGATATATTTCTAAGGAATGATGTTCGTATGGAAATATATTTTTAATTTTTATTTTAAAATAAAAATTGAATCACTAGAGAAAATTTAGACATCACTTCACGTTATTTATTTATAGAAGATACTCTTATGGTAGAACATTATTGGAAATAAGTGCTATCATATTCATTTACTTAAGATAAAGCATTTATTAAACTGCAAATCAAATAGAAAAATTGTTTAACTTTTTACTGTAGTGTTCATTCACAAAATATTTTTTAGTTTCTTATGAATTATTACTTTAATTTAAAAAAAAATCGCATATTTAATGTTAATTTAATGTATTATAAGCCATTCTCCATATTAATTAAATTCCTATTTTACTGATTACTCCGATTCATATTGCTTCATTTCTGAATAGAAACATTCCTGAAAGGAATAAAATATGTTAAAATCATTTCTTTATTAAATTTGTTTATATATTTTGATTCTAATCGATAAACATTTTGTAAAACTTACATATTAGTTGTTTCTAATGAAATTTTGAAAAATAAATAAATTATAAAAGATTGAACTTGGCTTCACAAATTTCATTTCAACATGAGCTAGCATTTGTTTTTCTCATAAGTTCATGAAAAAGTAAAATTATTAAAATAAAAGTTAATTAGCGTAAATTAAGTTTACTTCCGAATCTAAGGTTCCACAGAAGCAATTACTATCAAGAAAAGAAAAGACCGTCATCTAATTTCTGATGTATATTTATTTTGAAAAGAAAAACTTTGTGTAGTGCAGAAATATTTGCCAAAGTTGACAGCTAAATGCATAAAATCAGACGAATCTGCCACAAAAATCAATTATTAAATTAAAATTTAAAATGATGCAAACTATACATTATTAAATCACACTGTAAGATTACGTTCGAATTTTAAAATGAAAGCAGAGAATACATGTAAATTTTAAGCAGATAGCCATGAAATTGCAACAAGAAAAGGGTTATTGCGACCAGTACGATGAACACGCAATTCAGTAGAAAGGTAATGCGGGTGCAAATGTCAAGAACAAAAGGTCATAGGTGACGTGAGTGTATCCAAAATGCGTGCGGTCCACGCGCAGCTCAAGACTATAATAAAGGCGCGATTAAAGACATTCTCTGCAAGTGCAAGTGAGCTATTTCATGGAATTTGGCTAGATGAAATCACCTAGACAACTTCACACGTGGAAGAATGATCGGAAAGCTGGAGGAGGGACGTAGTTTGACCAGTGTAGCTGAAGAGTTCGGAATCAACATAAGAGTCGTTTCTCATGCTTGGAAAGCCTTTCCAAACCATAAGTACAGCTATTAGAAAAGTTGGGGGTGATCGTACTAGGAAAACAACTGCAGTGGACGACATATCTTCCTGCAGGCGAAAAGAAACCGATACCAGTCAGCAAGCGCCATTGCTCAGCAACAAGTGTCGCGGTTTACTGTGGCCATACGCCTTCACAAAGGTGGTCTATTCTACCGCAGTCTCGAACACTGCATTTCTTTGAAAGTTGGCCATCGGCAGCACCGTTTAGAGTGGAGTAAGGAGCACAAAAACTGGACATTTCATCACAGGAGTCGTGTCCATTTTACGGATGAGAGTCGTTTCAGTGCCACCAGCGATTCTCAACGCCTGTTGATTCAGAGAGAGGCCAGGACACGGTTTAATCCCAGTAACATCACGGAAAGTGAGCACTACGGTGATCCTGGAGTTGTCGTCTGGGGAGACATTATGCTGAATGGATGATAGACTAAACTCCATCTGTTCCGAGATGCTATTGGACCAGACTTCGTTTTTATGGATGACAACGCATGACCGCACCGGACTCCTGATGTACAGCAGCTGCTGAAAAGGGAAGATATCATTCGAATAGTTTGGCCAGCGTTCTTCTCTGATATAAATCTCATAGAACGTGTATGGGATGGATATAGAGGAGCTATGGTTGCAGTACCTTTTCATGGTCGGCAACGCTCCAGCTCATCGCACAGTTGGTGCCGAACAGCTGATGGACAATAAGGATGTTGAATGCATGGATTGGTCGGCAAGATCTCGGGATATAAATCCCATCGAGCAAGTATAGGATTTTCTAGGGAGACGCTTGGTGGCACGTAACTTAACACCAGTAACGATTCCGGAGCTCCGATAGGCAGTACAAGATTAATGAGTCTCATTAATCATGGATTAATGGGTCTCATTAATCATGGGATTAATGGTTTGAATGTAATGTCTCAACAACTCATTGACAACTACATACTAAGCATATCTAGAAGATGTGAAACCTGTATAGCAGTCAGGGGAGATTATATCCCCTAATAAAGTCTGGTTTTTCTGGATGGTCACATGTCACATGGATATTTCGGCCTTCGGTCGCATTGTGTTCCATGATTCTTTTTCCATAACTTTCCCTTTTCATTCTTTTGATTTCTTTTTTCATACGTTTTGCTTGTCGTATTATTCACGTTCTAACGTTTTGAAGAACTTATAGTATTATTTGTGTTGTTTTGGAAAGATTTTTCACAATGTTATATTGAAAAAAACCCATCTCGACCTTAGATTTTGTACACCTGTGTATGTATACAGTTAAAACTAAGCATCGTGACTCACTGGACAGCTGTCCAAGTCTGAGTTACTCGTATTAATGATCATGACGCATTTCGTACCTCAAAAATTCTTCGTCTTAACTTTCCCGGCTGATGAGACCATCTTCGGCGTCTTGATAAGGATTCCGCAAAAGTAACTCAAAGTTTTGACTTTTCCTTGCTTTTCGTTGGACAAAGATGAATCCATGTCTCTCCGACGGTGACAACTCGAAGCGGCAGAAATCAAATTTGGATTTGGCAGCAAATAATTACCAAATCAAAACTAGCCTTATAAATCGGATTTGTTCCGGCTCCGTTTAAAAGATGATAGAACCTAGTGATAATAGCAATTTACCAAAAAATAATGCCATATTATTTAAATACAAGTACTTTGAGTACAAAGAAGGAGAATGTATTTTAAAGTAGAAAACACCTATCAATTACAACATTATTTTTAAATTATCTTAAGTATTAAAAACTATTTTGTTTCTATTTCTCATTCCTTTCAAATTTATTGCACACTATTTGTCCTTTTTGAAGGGTAAAAGTAAGATCTAACTTTTTCAGTAAAAATATCTAAAATGAATGAAAAACTAAAGGTAGTTTTATCACAATTGATGGTTAAATTTTGTAATAATAACTACTAAATTTTCTTATAATTTAAATACGTATATATATATATATATATATATATATATATATTCCCTGCAACGGTTCTCCTATGAAGGAAATGAGACATTTCTAGAATTCTCATCAGACCGCAGAAAAGATAGAAAGTATAAACAATGATTATGTAACCTTCGCGGCGGATTTGATGACCCTTTTGGCGACTTGGAGGGAAACCAATTACAGAATATGCTGGAATTTTGGTGAAATATCGAGTGGGATGAAAGTTATGAACTTTTCCTGGATTTTCCTTGTGACGTCACACCTGGGAGGAACAAATATAAATATGCCGAGAGCCTGAGACAGAACGGTCTGATTCGGAGATCGAATAGAAAATCGACTGGAAGCTGTCGGCACTTGGAAGAGAATTTGCCTAGTGAATTTGTGGAATCGGCCTAAGTCTGCTGTAAACTATGAGTCTGCCTTTGAAGTACAAACCATTGCGGCGGAGATTTATTTGTCCGTAGTGTAATTTAGCAAGCTAGTGAGCTTAAAGTTGCTGATACAATTGTGAATGCCATTAAATGTGCTGTTTTTGCTTCTGTACCTGTGTCGCTAATCCGTAGAAGAGATGGGTTTTCTGTTTGTGCAGTGACTGTCCAAGCTCTGCTACCAACGCGTCAATCCTGAATATTTGTGAATAAAGAGTGATCCACAGCGTTGGACATTTTCATTCGTTATACACCCACGCATGACAGAGAAATTTTAGAAAAGTATTAAGAAATTGCAAATTGGTATACTTAATTTTATAATAGATAAATTAAAATCCGTTTTTCAGAGTATTTCTATTTTTAACTTTTACACTCTTTCGATGTATTTTTTTAAAATAAATTTTAGTAAGATATGCTCTTTTTAAAATGCAACATTTTTCTATCAATCTTACTTTTGTATTTCTTACTAATTTTTGTGTTTATAAGTTTCGATATTGAAAATTTAATTCAGAGTTGAAGCAATTAAAAAACCACTTTAAGTACGTATTGAGGGGAAAAACCAAGATTTAAAGTGAAATTTAATAATCGATTTAATATTTTAAATCTTGAAAGTTATTGAGTGAATTGTTTTTGTTTCTGTCAAATTAAAGATTATTTATTAGAGGGGCTTAAATAAAACTGACTCAAAAATATTTATGTCTAGAGAGCAGAAAATCTGTAAATTTTATAAACACTATGTGAAATAAATAGCATACACTTGATTTCTAGTAAGAATAGAATGAAATGGATTATATTATCATCTAACACATCCACTAGATACTGGAAAAGCCTCTAAAGAAATATGATGCAGCGATTTTTGTAAGCAAATAAAAATTCGAAAATGTGAAGAAAATATTCGAATATGAGCATACTGAATGTTGTTTTCCCATATATAAAGTATTTGAAATGAAATTGCATGCTAGTATTTCTTGAAATATACGAAACAATTCGTTTTTGAAAATATATAGCGTATTTTGAAATGGAATGCAATTTATAAGATATATTGCACAACGATTTCTCATAAAATATATTATTTCTTAGGGACGATAGAAGTTTTGAAAAAAATGTAAGAAAGTATTTAAAAATGAGTTATAATTTTTTTTTTATATTTTGAATTCAGTCGTACAAACAAAACGCTTACGTTTAAAACCCTATTCTGTGTATAATACAGATTAAGGGGGGTGGGTAGCTTTGTGGTCATGGTCGCGGATCGCAAATGGAGTAGCTTCTGAAACTAAAGACTCGCCGCGAAGTGGTAATAATGCCTGTTAAATCTTCCTCTCCAACTTCCTCCCACTGACGCGGTGAGGAAGTTGTAGCCCTCTTGTTGCCTTTCAATGAGAAGGTTATTAGCAATTGATCAATCATTTCAATACATAATTAATACATTTTTAATTTCATACATTTTTCAATTATAAACATGCTTTATAATTTAAAAAAAATACTGAACTTAAAAATAAAATGTTATAAGTAATCACATATCTCGTAATCTTCTGTCTATCCTATCTACTAATACAATCAATTATATTCTGTAACTTTCCTGTTCCTTTTTGTTTTGTTCCGTATTTCACTTATCTCCTGTTCCTTTATTTAACTCTGTTTTTTTTTTTCTTAGGAATGTTTGATTCAATGTTATCAAAAATAAGTATTCACCGGAAAACAATTTCATTGGTTCACAGTAATAAACCTACATAGCAGATACATAATCATCAACCACTGAGGAAACAATACCTTATCGGCAAATTAGAGCAATCTGTCGGCTGCAAAAATTGTCACATTCCGGAACTTCTTTCCAAATAATCCTGGAATTTAAAATAAATAAATATGTCACTTACCATATTTCTAAAAATGTACCATTTACCATATTTTTGAGGAATGTACTGTTTAAAAAAAATGAAAAATTTATAATTTTATTTTGACTATAGTCTTTGATACAAAACGAAGTGTACACATTAAACTTTGAAAAGCTCAAATTGCCAAATATCACATTTCGCTTAGATATATCGAATCACGCAATTTCTTACTGATTTTTTTTTCTTTTCGTACACTAAGTATCCTTTCTCCATGAAGAAACTATCATTTCTTTTAATTGATAACTTTAATTACAGCTCACTGTTTCAGCATTTCTCTGCAATAAAAAGATAGCAAAGCGAGACTGCTATAATTCATTTCAACGTTGAAAAGTACTTTGCAAAATGAAACTAGGTTGCTAAGCAACGACAAGTGAAATTGTACTTTCAAAAAGTACTTTCACTTTAGAATTTGAATATATGTTCGGGAAGCTTAGTTAGTATTTTATGCACATTTTAAAAATCTTCCAGTTTCATACTTATTACCGAAAATCTATCTTTGTTACTAATGGGTTTTCTTTAACTCACATTGTATACCTGGTCAGAATTTTAAAATCGTCTTTCTCATATTTTAAAGCGCTCAATTGAGCGGAAATTTTCTATACACGATTGTTTTGTATGACATTTTCATGATATAAATATAATTAATAAAAATTAATTGATTAAAAAACTAATTATTTAAAGAATTAAAGTTTACGCCAAGTTTCCTACCAATTCGCCAAATCCAGTCCTTAATTGAGACAAAAAAAATCTACATTTACTTATTTTAAATGATAAATTTAATAAACATCAAATAATAATTAAAAAAAATTATTAAAACTAATCATTGAATAAATTCCATTTGACTCAATGTTCTCTTTTGCTCTTAAAATTTAAGGCATAGAAAATTATAATACGCAAAGTGTGAAGTTTGAAAGAAAACCCAGGTTCAAAAAACTCGTTTCTTACCGGTGTTATTACAACGTTTTTATCTATTTCACTTGTTGTGTATCTGTCTGTCTCTCTGTGTGTATTTCAGTGTGTCATCAAATTTTCTATCTTTAACCAACTTCCCATCAAGCTAGAGCTTTGAAACTTTGGAAATCGTCCTTACTCGCCTAACAATGCAATATTTAGACACTTGCAACAATTTTTGACTAATATTTCAATATTTTTTTTAATAATGCAGTTTAAACCAACTACTTGGAGCGATTTTTAAATTTGCCAAACTTGGCTATTTTTTTGGCTAAACCAGGGTAGCCACATTTAGCAAAATACTGCCAAATAATTCCAGTCGCCAAGGATGGTTGAGCTAAACTGCATTCCAACCATTTAATTTACCGGATGAATTAAATAATTTTAGTTAGTTTTATCGTTTTTATGGTATGTGTGTGTGTGTGTATCAGTGAGTAATCAAATTTCGATCGTTAATTTCACCAACTTCTACTCAAGCTAGAGCTCTGAAACCTTGGGAATTGTTCTAATTCGCCTAACAATGCAATATTTAGATATTTGCGACAAGTTTTAATTAATATTTCAATATTTTTTAATAACTTTGCCACCAAATGTAAATGTTGTTTTTAAGCACATTAGTTTTTATCTCGAATTATTTTTAAAACATTTATTTTTTCTTTTGCATAATACCTTTTTATAAGAAGATGAATAATTGGAAGGAAAGACGTTTTGATAAAAAAAAATCATATTATGAGACAAATTTGAGATTGTTATTATACGCAAAGAAGCTTCACATATTTTAAATATTATTATGAAATAACCCAGACATCAAGATAAAATATATTTTGCATATTTGCTCTTTAAGTATATAACATCATAAATTACAGCTATTAATGTTGAACTGTTTGGTTTCAGGAAGCCATAAATTGCAGTGCGGATAAGATACGAGTTTACACAGAGTTTTAACATAACAGCCTTCGAAAGTTCAAAGAAGCCTTGAAATGTATTACACCGGTTGGTGACTATATGGCGAAGTCTTATAAAAATTCTGTTTCTCTCTCGGCTAATATTAGTAATAATTAAAACTTTACGGTATCTTGGCATAATAATTATAACTGTAGGAGACTCTCGAATAAAACGATTAAGACTTGACGACACTACAGGTTACTTCAATCAATGGCTTCTTAAAACCAAACAGAAAAGCTCCCGTTTACCGGCCATTTTGATTTCGTGAACGTAATGTTACTCCTATGGAATGTCTACTTTATCTCTCAGATTTTTACTGATTGATCTATTTGAATGCAATAAAGTGTATCTGAAAGAAAAATAATCTTCCCAAATCTGAAAGCAAAAATAATGAATACTTCTGAGGAATTGAATTTTTTCTCCGATTTTTTAAAATATTTTTACCCTTATTAATCGTTTATGAGCTTTCGGGTCTTTAAAAAGTACTTTAAATTTTTAAGAATCGGGGGAAAAATAGTTCCTCAAAAGTATTAATAATTTTTTGCTCTTTCAGATGCATTTTATTGCATTCAATTGATCAAATAGTAACAATTTGATCGCAATAGTAAAAATTCCATAGGATAAACATTATGTTGACGAATTCGAATGTTAGATGGGATGACTAGGTCGAATGACTAGTAGATGGGAACCTTAATAGCTGTAGTTTACAGCATTATGTACATAAAGATCCCTAATATGTAAAATAAATACCAGTGTGGTTCAAAAAGTACATGTATTTGAAGACCCTTGGCTTCATTAAGGTAAATTGTTGTTACCATTGGATGCTCCCATGTGTTAAACGGGGCCGAACAAAATTTAACATTGGTTCATAAGTTAGTAGTCTACCAAATCAAAATTTGATTGCTGCCACGTCGAGTTATCAACGTCATTTTACATCAAGTTGTCAATATTGGGGAGACCTGGATTCATTATTATGCACCGGAAACCAAGCACACTTTAAAAAGTTGGATTGCTTCCCAATCTTTCCCAAAAAAAGATGAAGATCGTCTCATTAGAAGGAAAAGTTACGATGAAGAATTTTTAAGGTGCGATAGGCGCGAATGTAAGTAACTGAGACTTAGACAGCTGTCTAGTGAGTCTTGAAGCTTAATAAAAGCAAACCATTTTCGATGCAATTGACTCCCTTGGAATTTCTAAGGACTCAGTGAGCGATTCTCGTATTATACATATTCGTTGGTTACTTTCCAGTAATAATTAAGAAATTACGATAAAATTAACGATTACATTAGAAAGTCTATATCAATTCTGCTATTTCATCTGTACATCAACAAGTTTCTAAGTAACGCAAATCACTCACAAATTATGAAATGAAAAATTATAATCCAACGTAACATATTTTGCCTTAAATATTTCAACTGATCCTATAAATCTGATTTTTTTAAGGTATCCTTGCACCTTTAAAACGTCAGTTTAGTCAAACTTTTTGATTTTCTTATTTTAATGTCAGTTTAAAATTTAAACTCTTTTTCTTTCTAATAGTGTTTGAATTATGCTTATACTTTATTTAGAACTCAAATTACAGGGATTTGAATTTTACTCTGTAGCTAATTTTTAATCGCATTTGAAAATTTGTTTTTGATTTTTCTCAAAATGAGTTTTCTCGACATATTCACATACGGGCAACGTAAATATCAGAAAAAGTTAAGTACCAAATTATTTTAAATTTATCAAATATCTTCCTTATATAGATTTTAAGAGTCCACACAACTTTCATTGTTGTAAAATTGATACGTTTTTATTAACAAAGGTGTAAATCATGTGTTGTTATAACTTTTTTCTTTGATTTTCCCATTGTTATTTAACTCGAAACACAATAAAAATTGCAATAATATGATTTTCATCATGAAAGTAGTACCAGCCCCACAAAATGTTCTGATAAATGAGATAAAATTTACAGAATAATGATATTTTCGTTTACTTTCGAGTTAGGAGCGTTATTCTAATAATCAAATTATGTACTATTTTCACCCTGTTTTCCACTCCAAACTTTTTTTATAATTAAAAGCAGATTATTAAATGAGTTTTTCATAGTTTTAGGGTATATTTTTAGCATTAAAAATATTTTGATAGCAAATAGTAATTAAAAATAATTTCTCTGAAAGTGTACGGATATCTTAAGTGAATAATAATTACGAAACGTTTGTTGATATATATATATATATATATATATATATATATATATATTTCTGATTGATTGATTATATGCTTAATTTCTAGTAAAAAAATTAGAAATTTATTAAAAAAGGAAACTTGTACTTTGTTAGAATGGTGTTTATTATGCCAAAACACATCGAGTGATATTACACACACTTGGATACTATTTAACATTGTTTTTAACTAAAACTAAATACAGCTTTTTTATGTGAGCTACCCTTTTAGTATCTCGGGCCACATTTATTCTCTCACTTCCACAAACGAGTTTTTTAATAAATGATGCATTTACAGACGACGTTCTTCCGAACTCTTATACATCTATTGGATCCATCTAACAGCTGAAAAGAGTAAAAATAATAACAAATTCACTCCCCCCCTGACAAGATGAAAAATGTTCTTCATTTTATCTGAAGATGAGTTTTTTATATTAGCTGCCAAACTCTCAATTCGTGTTTGGGAAAAACTAAGCTAAAAGTTTTTTAAGAACTTTTAAAAATCTTCTCTTGACTCGTGATGATTAATTTTAAAAGATGGAGGAAGTTGGGAAACGCACTTTGGCTGCGAAGGGGGAAAAAAGTTTTATCCGAAGATTTACCGATCCGTTTCAGGTTATTACCCTTGTTTATTAATATTTTGAAAAATATGTAATCTTTGGAGATACCGATAGATAGGTTTTGAGGCTTAGTCTCAATTTTTAATTATAGCTCCTTTTTTTTTTTTTGAAAAGTAGATTATTCCTTAAACACATAGTAACTACTGCTGAAGAATTCTTT
>BMAW01111706.1:6593-77311 GCA_019974015.1 Nephila pilipes
CACACACACATATATATATATATATATATATATAAACATAATTCAAAAACAAATGTAAACCGGTATATATAAAAATATCTCTTTTAGCTAATCGAAATATAATTTCCCAAACTATATTTTAATAATAATAATTCTGCTGTAAATCTAATTATTTGTTTTATCCAAAACATTTACTTTCCATTGAAAGATATAAAATATGTATATTTTGAATAGATTGGATATATCACTACAAATAGCAGATCTTAAATCATTGAGAAATATTTATGAAAAAATTTGAATTTTTAAACCTCATGGTATAAAACTTCTATTCTGGGACCGTATAAGATATGCACCGGTATATATTGAAATATTCCAATTTCGAATTATAGAAATACAGTTATAAATTTTAAAGACAAATTAAGAGAATTGTTACTCAAATATCTGACAAAATTAGAAACTCTTTTATATCTTCAGAAATACGAAAAGAATAAATTATAGTAAAATATTTTAAATTCAAGCTTTTTATATTATTAATACTCTTACATTAACAGTTTCATTTGGAAGTAACATCTAACAAATATTTGCTACTCTTATATTAATTTCCACCTTTTAACAGATTGTAATTCAAAAATTCAGATAAAAAAATCAGTATTCTTTTTCAATAATTTTAAATATAAATTTTGTTTTTTTAATTTTAAAAGAAATATTATTAAATTTATATGATAATTAAATTTATATTAAATTAAATTTATATGATATCACTATAATTTAAAGCGTGGTATTGTGATCATCATAATAAAACGATTTTGGTGAGTTTTCAAAATGTTACTATATATTAGAATAGTTTAACATAATTTAATATTTTATATAATTTTGAATATTTTCAATAAATTTTGAATATATGTAGCTTAAATATTTTAACTTGTAATACATAATGATATTTTTCTGATATATGTTTCCTTTCCTTTTTTCGAATATAATATTTTGAAATTTAAGTATATAAGTTCTTTTTTTAATTATTTTGCTGGATGCTGGAAAGTAATAGGCACAGAACATTTTTAACAAAACATTTTTAACTACGACTATATATATATATATATATATATATATATATATATGAGAAGTTGTCAATCACCGACAAACCACCGATAAGTGACAGACTAACTTTTACAATTCTTCCATTAATTGGTTGTTTACTAACATCATTCTAAGGAGCAGTACCTGAAATGGTACCTTTCTCTCAAAATTTCCACATTAAGCTAACTGGAGGGCCCGAAATGCTTAGCGTGCATCTTTTACACTGTGAAACATCAGTGACATCAAAACTGGAAACTACTACTCGAGGAAACAACGTCTGCAACATATTTCGGATCAAGCCCTTTCATTTATTCTTGCCTTTTTGGTGACGCTGGTCGCAAATTTCATTACAGATGACAATTGACGTTACTTTTATTTTTGTGTAACTCTTGACGAATCACGAGTGCAAAAAAAGTAGAGATCACACAGTGAACCAATTTAGGGTAAGGAAATCATTTTTCAGCCCAGAAATAGTGTGGCGGCCTATCTGCACATCAACTCACAAAAGGCATTCCATCCATACTTCCAACTTTTGCACAATCAGTGGGAGATGTGTGTTGCAGCCTAAAGGGACTACTCTGAAGAAAGGTTAGTGCGAGATCGTTGGATCTAAACAAGAGCATTTTTTCACGCATGAAGGTCATAGATATTTTTCTACAGAAGTAGATCCAAATATACTTCATTTATTTTCGCACTCATAAAATAATTCACATAAGACGAAATTTGTTAAACACTTATAAAATGTCAAATATATAAAAATATTCAATATTGAATTCAAAATATAAAATATAGCATTTACTATTTAACATCTGACTAATGAAAGATATACAGCAAAAAATAGTATAGTTAAGTGTAACCTTCTGAAGAGGGCTGTGGCCGCGATCGCGGAAAAAGCCGTGATAAATATGTGGACATGGTTATGAATCGAGTAGTGGTTTTGAGTCCTGGTGTCACTGAAGATTTACCATGTATTAGAGCTGATGCATGTTAAATATGTCGAAGCTCCAAAACATCTTGTGGTCACGGGTGGGGAGATTTGGAGAAGGAGGAGCTAGCTCAGGTACAGACCTCGTCACTTGACTAAAATTCAAAACTATGAGGTCCTTTGTCAATAGATCTCGTGTTACTTCTGAGAAGGACGTCAATAAGCAATTAATCATTTGAAGAATTATAGCAGTTAATCAGTTTTAAAGAGTCTCGGAGTGTTAGACTTATCTCGACAGCTGAAAACGAATGCAAATTTCGATTACTTTTTATTCATTGAAATTAAAATTAATTATTTTGATGTTTATACGGAAGCTTTATAATATTTTTTTTTTTTTGAAAACATGTAAAATGATTGAAACATATTCTTAATTTTTTTATGTTATGAGCCTAGTTATAACTATACTATATTTTTTCTTATAGTAAATTTGAATGTGTTTCACAATAAGCTCAAGATATTTTGTACACAAATGGTTCTTGCAGTTATATGAGTATCGAAGTGAAATATACCTTCTTTAATGTATACCTATAACAAATGGAATAAGAGTCCGAAAATATTTCAAACTGTAACAAATTTTTTAAACAAATTAAAAAATGTCTTACTTCTTTTAAAATAATATATATATATATATATATATATATATATCACTAAATTTTGGTACAGTTTAAAGAGAGTATTATATGTGGCGGCTGCCTACGTCACCTTTTGACGTCATTTTTGACTGCGGAGCTGCTAGCTGACTTGGACAAAAGGAGGGAGTAATTTTTGCTCGCCACACTTGCCTCGCAGATTCCAGACCTGTGAAGGTCGCGTTTTAAAGTTATTGTTAAGTTTGAAATAAATTGTTAGTTCCTGGTATCTTGTGTTTTTTTAGTCTTTCGCAGTTATTTATGTAGCCTACACCTTCTGATCTGGAGTCAGCCCCCATGAGCTGGTGACCCGTTCAAGGAACAAGTATCGAATACTCCCGGAATGGCTAATTGGACGCGGAGGAACTTAACTAGGAAGCAAGTTGTCAAGATATGCTAACCGACGGAAACTCTCTGACACCTGTGAATTGGTAACGTCCCTATCTGTGGTTCGAACCTCTGAGGCAGGAATTTGGTCGGTAAAATTTTTATTTTTTTACTGCCGCTTTGAGATGTCGATTTAGCTACATCTGGCTCTTACGCCAGTTCGCTTTACATCTTCACTCACTCCTCTTGCGCCAATAAACTTCACGATCACTCACTCATTATCCCACTCGCTCAGATAGAGATGTCGTTTAAAGGTAAAGATACTAAAAGTGAAGGAGCTGTAGGTTCAAATAATGGTTATAATGGTTGTGAAAAAGTAACTGTTAAGGTCCCTAGTTTTTGGCCCCGTAATGTAAAGCTATTTTTTATGCAGC
The DNA here is from genome assembly GCA_019974015.1 of Nephila pilipes. NCBI lineage: Eukaryota > Metazoa > Arthropoda > Arachnida > Araneae > Nephilidae > Nephila > Nephila pilipes. Next base: position 10,025 of record BMAW01111706.1, read on the forward strand.
TTGAAGCTAGTTTTAGGTTAGCTGGCATTACGGTCGAGCAAACCAAATTCGACCATCTAGTTGTTTCATTGGACCCTGAAACTCTTTCACATGCTACGGATATAGTGTGCGGGCCCCCCCCCCCCGTGTCCATATACGGCTCTCAAAAACCGTTTACTAGATCAGTTTGAAGTATCGCAAAACCGGAAAGTTAAAACTCTAATTGAGGATTTGGAATTAGGTGATAGATCCCCGTCTTTATTGCTTAGACAAATGCGAGAATTGAGTGAAAACCATGTAGACGAATCTTTTCTTAAAAATATCTGGATGAGGCGTTTACCACCGCAAGTTCAAGCTGTTCTAGCTGTTAGTTCAGAGAACCTAAACGAGTTAGCGGAAATGGCTGACAAAATCATTGAATTTTCACAGGGCAGTATAAACTCCGTTTCTGATGGTAATTCGAGTACTGATCACATTAGTCGTCGGGATGAGCAATTGTTTAAGATGCAACAACACTTAGATGAACTCTCGAGATTGGTTAGGTCGGGTTCAAGACATGCATCCCCAAAACCACAAAGTAGACGAAGTACATCGTTATCTAGAACTAGTGCTAAGAAACAGGAAGGTTGGCTGTGCTGGTACCATTTTAGGTATCGGGAAAAGGCAAAACGTTGCATATCTCCATGTGCATTTGAGCAAAAAAACTCGAATCACTCACAGGAGTAGCGACGTCTTCTGTTTTAAGAGGTGAAAGTCGCAGGCTTTTTGTTAATGATGTAAACAACCATACCGGTTTTCTTGTTGATACTGGTAGTGATGTTTCCTGTTATCCTAAAGCGTATGTAACTAAAAGTAATGGGAAAACTGATTTCTTTTTATACGCAGCTAATGGATCTAAAATCACAACTTTTGGTTCTAAGTTACTGACACTTGATTTAGGTTTAAGACGTAATTTTCAATGGCCTTTCATTGTCGCTGAGGTTACTAAGCCTATTATCGGTGGGGACTTTTTGGAACATTTTGGTTTGCTGGTTGATTTGAAAAACCGCTATTTGGTTGATCCTTTAACTGATTTAAAAGCTAGAGGCAAAACTACTTTAAGTAATGTCCCAGTGTTAAAAACCATTGTCGGGAATTCCGAATACTTGGATCTTTTGCATAAGTTTAAGGATATTACTCAGTTGAACGTTTCCCCTAAGAATACAACTAAGCACGATACTGTGCATTTCATCCCTACATTTGGACCCCCCGTTTGTGCTAAAGCTCGTCCGTTAAATCCAGCTCAATTGAAAATCGCAAAACAAGAATTTGAGTATATGATGGAGAGAAGTATTTGCAGACCATCGAAAAGTAATTGGTCAAGTCCCTTGCATATGGTTCCCAAAGGATCATCAGATTGGAGACCTACGGGAGATTACAGGGCTTTAAACCGTATCACAATACCCGATTAATACCCTATTCCTCACATTCAAGATTGCATGTATATGTTAAAAGGAAAGAAGGTATTTTCAAAAATAGATTTGGTACGTGCTTATCACCAAATACCAGTGCACCCTCCAGATATACCCAAAACTGCCATTATTACCCCTTTCGGATTTTTCGAATTTCCATTTTTAAACTTTGGTCTCTTTGTTCTGCCGCGCAAACTTTCCAAAGGTTCATTAATGAAGTTTTGAGAGGACTAGATTATTGTTTCCCCTACTTGGATGACATCCTAATTGCCAGTGAAAATCATATTGAGCACAAAATGCATTTGGAAGAAGTTTTCACACGATTTAAAAATTATGGTATCGTGTTGAACGAGTCCAAATGTGACTTTGGGAAAGGTACAATAGATTTTCTTGGACATACAATTAATGATAAAGGATGTACTCCTCATAGTGAAAAGGTTCAAGCAATCGTGAATTTCTCAAAACCCGTTACTATTTCTGACTTGCTTCGGTTTGGGGGCATGGTAAACTATTGCCACAGGTTCATTCCAAATATTTCAACTATTTTGTCACCGTTGAATCAACTGTTAATCGGTGCAAAAAAAACGTGACAAAAGGGAAGTTCAGTGAAATCCGGAAAGGGAGAAAAGCTTTGAAGAGATTAAAACAGCTATGGCGAATGCAACGCTTTTATACCATCCTTCAGTCGATGCAAAATTAGCGTTAGTTACAGATTGCAGTGATTTTGCTATGGGAGGAGTCCTGCAAGAAATTTCTTCTGATGGTCCTAGACCTCTTGGATTCTTTTCAAAGAAATTATCTTCTGCACAATGTAAATATTCTACTTACGACAGAGAATTATTGGCAGCTTATAGTGCAATACAACACTTTCGACATCTGTTAGAAGCTCGTATTTTTACTTTATACGTAGATCATAAACCTCTTATCTTCGCGTTTTCACAGAAACATGAAAAGGCCCCTCCCAGACGATTGAGACATCTAGATTTCATTTCGCAATTCACTACAGACATTAGGTACTTACCTTGTAAGGGTAATGTTGTAGCTGACACTTTATCAAGGATAAATGAAATACAGTTTTCCTCGCTGTCTGATTTGGAGTCATGGTCAAAGTTTCAGGAAAAAGACGAGGAGTTGAAATCTATTTTAGAAGGTAGAATGGAATTCAGTGGTAAGCTGATAAAAATTCAAATGCCTGATGGCGCTAAATCGTTATATGCGGATAACTCAACAGGCGTTAACAGATTCTATGTTCCTCATCAATTAAGACGCAAAGTTTTTAATGAGTTACATAGTTTGTCTCACCCAGGGATGCGCGCTACTAAACATCTCATAGGATCTAAATATGTTTGGCCAGGTATGAATAGGGATATAGGCATGTGGTGCAAAACTTGCATCGATTGTCAGCAGTCTAAGGTACACTTACACACCAAGACCCCTTTAGCGCAATTCCTTGTACCTGACGAGAGGTTTGCACACGTCCATCTAGACATAATTAAATTGCCTCTTGTGCGCAATTATAAATACTGCCTTACAATGATAGATAGATTTACTAGGTGGCCCGAAGCATCTCCTATGCCAGATATGGAAGCGGAGACTGTAGCTAGAGCGTTTGTAAACACCTGGGTTTCACGATTCGGCACGCCTCAGAGGTTGACTTGTGATAGGGGCGGGCAATTCGAATCTGGTCTTTTTGAGTGCTTATCAAAACTCCTTGGAATTAACCTAACACGTACTGCTTCTTATACTCCACAGTGCAATGGAATGATAGAACGCCTCCATCGACCCCTAAAACAAGCTTTAACTTACCATAAAGGAGATTGGCTTGATGCGCTTCCTCTTGTCCTGTTGGGTCTCCGGATGGTCTTGAGGGAAGACCTGAACCCCTCAACAGCAGAGTTGGTATACGGATCAAGTCTTCGTCTCCCGGGACAACTATATGCGGAGAGAAACATCAATAGATGTCCGGACTACGTGGCGAAATTACAACGAATCATCAGAGCTATCAGTCCTGCCTTTCCTCTATGTCACGGTCCTCAGAGAATTTATATTCCCAAGGATTTGGAAACATGTAGTCATGTCTTCGTTCGCCGGCCTCTTTTCAAAAAGCCATTGCAGATGCAATATGAGGGTCCTTTTAAAGTGGTCCGTCGACTACCCAAAGATTTTATTGTCCTTATCAAGGGTCAAGAGCGCCTCATTGCGATGGATCGATTAAAACCGGCGTTCATTTTGGGAACATCTCATGAGCCGGTGGAGCAGGAACCAGCATATCAAACAAGATCCGGCAGGAGGGTAAGGTTTCGTCTCCCTTCGTGAGACTAGAGGGGGAGTCATGTGGCGGCTGCCTACGTCACCTTTTGACGTCATTTTTGACTGCGGAGCTGCAAGCTGACTTGAACAAAAGGAGGGAGTAATCTTTGCTCGCCACACTTGCCTCGCAGATTCCAGACCTGTGAAGGTCGCGTTTTAAAGTTATTGTTAAGTTTGAAATAAATTGTTAGTTCCTGGTATCTTGTGTTTTTTTAGTCTTTCGCAGTTATTTATCTAGCCTACACCTTCTGATCTGGAGTCAGCTCCCATATATACTCACTATATCTACAAAATATTGCTGTCTAAGTGTGATAGTTTTTGAAATAACTTGCGCGCAAGTGAAAGAAAAGACTCAAATTGAGAAAAGTGCATTTAAACTTATTCAGTTAAATTTTGAAATTTGCGTATTAAAATGCTCCAGGATTATATACCTTTTTTTACTTTTCTCAGAGAGCAATTTTTATTTTTATCATTATTTTGTTTCCGGAAAAAAATTATTCAAAAAATGATTCAAATTCCTATTTTTTAATGCTCGGATTCTAAGGTAACTATTTTTTTTTTATCAGTAATGAACCTATATTTCAAAGTAATTTTATGCCATATTTCTCTAAAATAATAATAATTTCTTGACGTTCATCATTGTAAATGTTATTGGCTTTAAAAATTGAAGACTGGAACAAAACAACTTTTTGCAAAATTTCGATATTAACAAATACAGACTTCTACTTTGGTTGTTCATCTTGCCCCGTTTCCTGCTATTCATACCAATGTCTGAAAATTTAATGTGGTTTATGAAAAAATGAAACTGAAAACTAGCGTCGAATTCGAAAATACTTGGATGTGGCATGTCCAATTTAAATCTGATTTTACGAAAATGTATTGTACAATTGTTTGAATAATTTTTGAAGTTTTTTGAGTATTGTCAAATGGTTGGTATTAAAGTGTTCATCTTAAAATGACAAATAACATATATTTATTTCAAAGAGATAATACGCTTGAAGTTTAACACCCGTGAGACCTCTCAATTAATATGGCGAGTATTAGTGGAAATGATTACAATAGATAAACAGGTAATCAATTAAAGAATTTTCTAGGAGTTAATTTAAAGTCATATGCTAGGTATTAGAGGAAACGATTCCAGTTAATAAACACAGACAATGATTTCATCGCGTAAAAAATTTCACCCCGTGTCGCATAATTAAATGTTAAATGTAATTTCACGCAAAGTACCTTATTGCAATAAAGTCTAAAAAAAGTAGATATGTAATAACTCTAACTTAACTCCCATTTAGAAAAATCCAAATTTTCATCAGCATCATATTTTATTCGTTTCCCTGAATTAGAACTAGTTACCCAATTGAAATAGTGATATGTTTCGTCCTGAAAGAGAGTAAAATTCCCGGATCCTGAAAGAGAACACGAAACATAAATGCTAAGAAACGTTTATTGAAGTAGATACAGCACTTTTTCAATTAATTCTCCACATAAGAAATATGAGAATTGAAACACACCGCCTAATACTCTGAGGCTTATATATATACCTGTATCGAAGAAATTAGCTCCCAGAGAGTGGAACTAGCGTGTGAAATCCATCTGCACATCTTCGTTGCTGAGGAAATGCCATCTGACCAGGAACTTGTTCAGGTGTGGTAACAAAAAGTCACTATTGTTCCCATGTGCTGGACTTGTATTCGGGGAGTAGGCTTTTCAGCATCCACCGGCTGAAAAATTTCCAATTTCTTTTCCGACTGCATGATTTTTAGGCCAATGGATTTCTTCGGCATCTTTCTTCGTCAAACACTGGCTTTGCTTTCAGACGTCGGATTCCTTAGACGCTGGTATACATAAATAAGTCTCATGATATTAGGCTATATGCTTTAATTTCAGTGATTTTTATTTTTACAAGTAGAGGAAAGAGTGCTGCGTCTATTTCAATATATATTTACAAGCAATTATTTTTTTTTTCTCTCTTTATAGCCTTAGGAAAATTTACTTTCTAGTCGGTTTTTTTTTACTTTATATATACAACAACGGTCATTATCCATAGGCAGTGCCCTTAACAAGTTCATCTCATATTCAAGGAAAGTCTAGAAGGACAGATATATTCACTTTTTTGTATAGCGCTTGAGTCAATCACAACTAATAATCGCTACATTTCACGGGGAAGTGCCAAGCTTCAGATAAAAATAATTCCAGATAATTACAGTTGGTTTTCAGAAAGGCTGCTATCAGATGGGAGGAAAATTGTATGAAATCATTTTGTAAAAATAATATAGCCTGTAAAGTAATCAGATAGTCATTATAATCATTTGCTGTTTTTTATGTTAAATTAATAGAAATGTACATTCCATAAGTGTTATGTTACTCTAATGTACTAAAAAGTCTTGTGAAACACTGTTCGGATATGATCCTCTGCCTTAATCAGAGGACCCCTGGTTATGCAACGTGACAGTTGATGGAGGATTCAATAATGAGGGGGAACAAATCATGGCTAAAATGATAAATAAAAACGGTTTCCGTTATAGTGAAGAGCAAAAATACAAGAAAATAGAAGACTGAATTTTCCACTCCAGTACATAACAGCTTTAGCTGGATATAATAAAATAATTTTCATGCCTCCAGAGACTCTTCCGGGAATGTACACACTCGACGTACTTCGTCCATTCCATCCACTAACAACCTTCCGTGAGGATGGGGTAGCGTTATAGGGAGAAGGGCTGATTAGGGTTAATGATGTTTTATGGTTGGATCGCAAACTACGTTGTTTTGGATACACATGGAGCTGAAACACATGGCTCTGGATTCAATCTCATACATTGGAAAGTAAGCAACGATCAGAACAATGGGTTGCGTCCAGTGAATTTGTTCCAAAGAAGATTAAGTTGTTCTCATCATCTTGAACAATTATGGAACAATATTTTCGGATGAGAAGGGCGTCATTCTCTTTGATTTATTACAAAAAATTGATCAATAAATCATATGAAATCAGTATATAAGAATAATATCAATTACCGCAGAATCATGTTAATCGCTTGGTTTATATTTTTGTCGGTTTCACTGAAATAGACAATTCAATATTTATTTAACTACATCGTATTCAGTAATAATCGTTACTTAGTATTTTTATTTCAAAATTTATGATTTATATTTTAGGTCCAAATATCGCATTTCTTTTCTTCAGACTAATAAAAAATATGATAAAACGTCAATTAATGAAATAATTGCTTACTATTAATCAGTTAACAATTGGACTTTTTTTAATTATAGGATAATTTATTTAAAAATGATAACATATAATGAGACATATTCTATTTAATCTGAGATTATATTTTCTAGGTATATAAATTCCAATATTATTAACGAATGAGAATTTCGAGGTGAAATATTTTAAAATATCATTAAGGAAGGTTTAAATTATTTACTTATCTTAAAAGTTTTGAAACATTTAGACTAGTTAACTCAAAGTAATATTCAGAAAAAGGTCCAAATAAATAGTATATTTTGGAATTAATTTAAGCAACATGTTAAGGATTTAAATATTTAAATTTTTAATATCAAAGTCACTAATACTAAAAAAATATATGATTAGGAAGAGAAACTTTATATCGTTCACTTATAGTTTTTAGTTCTCCATTCGTTCCGAACCCAACCTAGCTTGCCTCGATTCGTTCTTTCTCCTACCTATTCTCAACTGTTTCCTCTCGAGTCGTTTTTATAGTTCTATTGGGTTTGGTGAGCACTTTGCCAAGAATTTGCTTCCATTGCAGTCCAAGGTCGGCGCTTAACATTTCTACCATTCTCATCCCGATGTCTTTCCTCCATTCTCCCTTCTCCTGGTACTAGTTTGTGCTTTAAATAAAACCAGATACTTCTCGTGAGTGACGCTTCTCACTTACATAGATAATTTCTTTTTTTAGTTGATGGGTCTCTGATAAAAGAAAATTCAGGATACAGGATGTCTGCAATACTGTTTGTAAATTGTTCTAAGGCAGTGATATTCAACCTTTTACACTTTGGAGAACCTTTTGAGCTTACCGTTTTTTTGAAGGGACCCTTTGATCCAAGAGCAGAAAAAATAGGATATCAAAACTTTATCTTTCGCAAATTTACAAAATAATTACTGTATCTTTATTTTATCATATCACATACATCAATATAAACATCTTAAAACATCTGGTTTTCTAAAATATATTCTATGACTAATAAACAAAAGCAACAGTAATTTAAATTATAACAAATTAATAAAAATAATATTTTTTAATTACTTGGCTGTGATTGGTTTTATTACAAAGTGTTTTTACGTGTGGAATAATTGATGAAATCTGAGACCTTGTGCCATCTTCAGTATCCAATCTATTTCAGTATTGGGTTTTTGTCACAACATACAAAGAGAAAGATTTTTCCTCATACATATGTTGAAACAAATAACATTAGATGTTTCACAAATCTTTTGACAGTTTCATGTTATTTTTTTTCTAATGTTCGTCCAAAAATGTATAATATTAACTTGAGTAAATTTTAGTTTCAACTGAGTGTTGGTTGATATATCTAAATTTAGATATATCGACAGGTCCAAAGAACGGAGACTAATATGTGAATTAATGAGTCTAGAATTAATTTATTTGAAGCACGTGACTCTAAGGAAATTTCAGCTTTCATTTTATCTATTAAATATTTTTTTAAATTTATTTTTACAAGCAAACTGCCTTTAAGAATTCGATCGTTTTCAAAAATTAAAATTGTACTAATATTTTGGTGGTTTTATTAAGAAAATAATACTCACTTGCAAAACCCCTGTCAAAGTTCCAGGGAAATCTAGGGTTGCATGGAACATAGATTGACAACTTCAGTTCTTAGGGAAGAACAAGGTATTACGAAGGGTTATATACTATGAGGAAAGTAAAGAGTGTATATAGCCACTGAATAATTTTAAATAGCAATGAACAAGTTTCCAATGGACCGCTGATTCATATGTCTACTATTTCTTCTCACTCATTCGTAGATGGACTAGTTTGAAGGAACTGGTTTTTCTTTTGATTCCAAAACTTAATTTTCGATACTATTATTTTTATCGAAAGTAATCAATCTTATAGAAAAAGTATTAGAATATTATTACGGAAAAGCCATACCCATTTGATCTCAAATTGAAAAAGAAAAAAAAAAGGGGGAACTGGCATTTCAATTTTTAAGGGCATTTTAAAGCATATTTTAAATACTCTCATTCTTACAATTGTAAGTTATAATTTACATTTTTCATATCAGATTGATATTTTTATGAGAAGTTAATTCTATTTCAAGTTGAGTAGCTTCTAGGTCAGTTTAATTTTTTATTTAGTTAAAAGTATATATTTCCTTTCGTGCTCTTACACAAAAAAAAGTTTTGCATATGGATAATAAAATGAAAATTTACGAAATGAAACTGTGTCAATGGTTACCATTATTAGGTAAGTAGTCACCTTACTGCTGGTCTACAAAGTTTTAGAACCACTCAATTGGCTTACAAAATTAAAAGAAATATTTTAAATTAGCCTTTATATTATAAGTAAAAATAATCGATCCATTTTGATATAAAATTTAGTTTCTAAATACTTTCAGAGATATCAGTCAGGTATTGTGCTATAAGTTTGATAACTATTCGTTCGACAATGAAAACAACGAACGATGGCAATGTAAACAGATAACTTATGGCAGTAGTTGCTTCAATCGCCCTTTAATTGGTCCCGGGAAAGCCGTTAATGAATGTTTAAGGCCTAAATCAGAAACAATCTCTGTTCGAAATCTAGTACCTATTCTTGTAAAATGTTATCAGGCATTTGCTCTTTTAATGGAGTAGAGGAATATATAAATTTCATTATCGCTAAAATAAGCGTAGAAGATGAATGCGTGGTAGGGAATTCTCCATTTTCATTAGCGATACTGATATATAAATGTGCGCAGTTTGTATGCAACTAAATTAAAAATAAATTGTTTCTAAGGATTAAAAAATAGGATTTGTAAATGTTTAAGAAAATTTTAGACAATAAATTTTGATATTTCTCTTTAAAATTGTATGAAAATTGCTCAAATATATAGAATTCATTATAATATAAAAACTGAATATGTTAGTTAAATATGAATTACACGAAATATCTTGCATTAAAATCAATTTTTAACTATGTTAGTAATACTCTAATGTATATTTTGATGTATAAATGCTTAAAATTATATATAACTATATCAGTGAAAGTTAAATTTTGAAAGATTCTATTGTGTTATCTGCTATCACCGTCTTGTAAAAAACTATCACATTTTTTCTTCTTTAATTTTTAAATTGTGGCTATTTCTTTGCTTAACGACATTGCTTTACCATCCACAAATAAAAATACTCATTTATTGTTTTCAATATATAAGCAAGTTTTGCTTAAGGTAGAATAGATTGAAAAATATTTAATAGTTATTTTCTTATTGCAGAAAATGGTTACATTATAGTAATATATTCAGGATAAGGTTGAATTAAAGGTAATTTAGCCAGGGAGAGTGTTAAGTTCTTTACTTTAATTCACCACTTCTTATTTCTCTACCTCTTAATTTAAAAACTCTAATGCATTTTGATAGCCCTATCCTTCGGAAAATATATATAAAAATTCGGAATAATTATGATTTTTTCCCATTAGTTTATGATGCTCCTTTATACTCGTCTGTGAAAATTATTACGTTGTAATTTTATTCCGGAGAATGGCAACTCGCTTCTTAGCGTCGAAACGTTTGCTTGAATATTATTAAAGAAAAAGCTTAATCTAGATTTTATGGAATGAAAAAAAAAATGTAACCTTAAAAATAAATAAAGATTGATAGTAAGTGGTTTACTCGCTTCTTAGTTATTACGTCTATCTTCAATCGAAAGGCTTCTTTAAATACTTAAATGAGGCATAAGAATTGTCTGTTTCACTAGCTAAGTACAACTATGTTGATTATTTAAAATAATTCATAATCATTTGTTTCTTCTTACGATTAAATTATTCAGGTGCATCTGGTGAAAATGAAAAAAATGTATCTAATAAAAATAAAAATAAAAATAATTGTGCCAAATGCTTCTAAAATTGAGTATTTTCACACAGTGTTTATAACGTAATGTGAGATTTTTTTTGATTTTAAAAAAGAAGAACCTATTGTGAAAAAATAACTAAAGTAAATTGATTTAATACTACAATTTATACAATGTACAGAATTTAATGAATATTATTTTGTATTTAATTGCAAGAACAGTTATTAGTAATATGTGCAACGTAATAGTATCCAAGAATTTGTAAGTTAAGCAATGGTGAGATGTTGAGGGAAAATAAATGATTACTCTTGTTATCAAACGTTAATGCTACATTTAATTAGCTTAAATAATATTGATTTTTTAATATATTGCATTAATATGACACATTATTATAAATTGTATGAACTGTTATATAATGCATATTATGTAAAAAGAGAAGAATTAAGCATTTAAGTTGCAAATAAAATTCAAAATTTTAAATAACTATTGTACACTATTCAAATATATAATTTTAAATAATGAATAAATAATTTCTCAATAAAACATTTAAGTAAATAAATAATAATTAAATTAATATTTATGTAAATAAAATAATAATTTATTCAAATAATTAAACAATCTAAAATTAAGAGAGAGCCTAAAAACCTAAAAATTCAAAACAAACTGTGAAAGAACCAAGCGATTTAAAAGTAAGAAAGTGAAAGGAAGCAAAATTTTAGAATAACGGAAATATCGTAAATAATAATGTTCTATTTTTTGGAATAGAATAATGTGTATTTATACTGGTAATTATTAATCAAATCATCATACTTTAAGGATAATTTGATCAGTAATTACCAGTATAAATACACATTATTCTATTCCAAATATATTCATATATTATAAAAAGATATGGTAAAGAACCAAAAATGAGCAAAATTAGGTATTCAACCTTAGAAAATAGAAGGAATACTAAGTAAATATCTTCAATTTTTCACTATAGAAAGCCAGTTTACACTTAACTAAACATCTAAAATAATGTAACAGCAATTACAAAAATTAACTAAAACGAGTGATATTAATTAAACCAAAAAATAATCACAAAATAAGTAATCTCAAACAAAATGTAATGCAAAAATATTTACCAATGATACGTCATCATAAATCAAATGTTAAAACTTATTAAAGAAGTATAACACAATAGCGGAAAGAAGATAATTTTAATACTAAAAATTTTTTAACTAATTACAAGAAAATAAAACAAACATTTACATTAAAAACATTTTCGAACACATGTACATTACACAAATTTAATACAAATACACGTACAATACATCCTCCACTCCAGGAAACAATTCACCGCCTAAGTCAATACTGATTGATTGATTTAAATAAACCATTTTTTTATTTACTTAAAGCAAAATAACAAAGAAATTGTATGAGTATACAGATATATGAAATTTTGCTAATGAATAAATGTGTTAACACTTTCCATTCACTTGTTATAAATGCTCATATTACTCATGCTTACATTCTATGGATATTCTTCTTCTAAAAATTTTGTTTTTATTAGTGAATTATTTATTCATTATTTAAAATTATGTGTTTATTGAGAGTGCAAAAATTATTTCAAAGCTTCAATTTCTTTTACGACTTTTCAGTTTTTTCACTTTTTACACAATATGCTTTATATTTTGGTTCATACAATTTATAATAAGGTACCATATTAATTCAATACTTTAAAAAGTACTAAGAGTTAAGTTAATTAAAAACAACATAAATATTTGGTAATATGAGGTATCATTAATTTTTCCTCGTCATCTTAACATTGCCTGACACTCACATTATTGGACACTTTTGCATTGTCTATGCTACTAAGAATTAATCTTGTGATGTAATACAAACAATAAAGTATTCATTAAAACCAGTGCATTGTATAATATACAAAATAAAATGTTTTCCCAACTACTAAAGGATATTATTTTTATTATTTTGACAGGTACTTTTTTAAAAAAAATTCTCACTACCGCAAATCTTCATTAGATTATAAGAAATGCGTAAAAATACTTAAAGTATTGCATAAAGGAAAAAAAAAGAATGTATTTTCTTTCACACATTATTTCCATCTAAAATATGTATATTTTAATTTCAATTAGTAAGTTTCTTAAAAAAATCTCTCAATTTTAATTAATATTTAAAGAGAAGCATTGCAAGGAAATACAGAACTATATCAGTATTTTTTTCCATTATTTTAAAAGTATGTATGAATAATAATTAGCTTTCCTTTTTAGAGGCAAAAATAAGAGAATAGTTTAAAGAAACATGATTCAAAAGATTTGTAACAAGGAAGAAAGAGTGTATTCGTTACTTAATTTAGTATCAATAACATCACCGAAGGGCTTTTAAATTTGAGAAGAAAATAGAACATACATTAGAAGTCTCGGATTTTCTCATTATCGCAGATGCAATTAACAAAACATTCGATTAAGAAACGCGACGTAATTAATCTTCCGTGTTTACTTACCAATAGCATCGGAGTACTAAACTTACTTGACAAAAAATTGGAAAGACTTGTCGAAAATATGCAGATATTAATAGGGTTAAGAAAAACTATTTCTCGTCATATCTCTTCTACTTTTTTTATTAATTTGTTTTTCATATTCGCCGTTTTCTTCTCATGGTAAAGGGAGTAAAGTGGCGAATGCTCATAAGATAGCTTAATGTATTCTGATGCAGTTTTCCAATTTTGCACCGTTCTGACATCGGCAGATCATTTATTTTAAAAGATAATAATTGTTTCCTGGTTAATGGCATGTTTATTTCCTTTGCGGGGAAAAATGAATTTGTAAAGAATGTTTAAAATTCTTTTTAGTAAAAATAGAGAAAATAAATATTTTACATACTTAGTTTTCTGAAAACAATTCAGAAGTTTTTTGGTGAAAAATTTTCGTTTTATGCAATTAAATGTGACAGTTATTTCAGAACTTCCTCTTTGAGTGATTTAAATTTTCTGAAAGAGACTGAAAATCATTTGTACATTATATATGCTGAAGAAATCATTTATAATTCGAAATAATAGTAATAAACATTTTAGCAATTAATGAAAAAGCTCAAATAATTATATTTCTTTTAGCTCTTCTTATAATTTTGCTCCATAGCAGTGAAATATAGTAAATAAAAAATTCTAAGAATATTTAAAATAAAATTTAGTTCTTTAACTTAAGATAAATGTGAAATAAAATTATAGTATTAAGATAGCTGTTAAAATTTAAAACATAATTTTAACTCCAGAATAATATCCTTAATTTGTAAATCTCGTACTAGATATTTTTCGAAAGGTACTTCCTTCGGAGGTACATCAACGTAAATTTTATCTAGTAGTAATCAAGAGTACAGATATTTTTCTGCTTTACTTTCGGGTTTTTATACAATAATTTAGTTTATGTGGTTATTAACATTTATAACGTTGTTTTCTTTTCACATTTTATTACAAAATGAATACTACAAATTTATGAATTTAGAACTTAAGTTGCAATATGTTTTGGTTTTCTTTTTGAAAAATTTCTAGTTATCCAAAGCACGTCAGGACTAATACAAACTTCCTCAAGATAAAAATACCTTTTTTCACTTTCCCTATATATAAAAACAAATTGCCTTTAACAACGGTTAATATATTCATTTGAAAAATCATAAGTATCTGATTATGTACGAACTATGATTTTGAAAAAAAGAATGTAAATGAATGCTTTTTTTTAAATCTTAAATGTTATTTAAATAGAATATATAAAAAATTTTTTGAAAATGCTATTACTAAAATATAAAATATAAAAACAATTTTGTAACGTAAGACAAGGAAAACACACCATGGATTCCAAATATTCTCTTTTCATGAAAATTGCTTCTATTGCATGATTTATATAACCTATGTATAAGTATAATATCTGCACACAGTGTTAACTAAGAACTTTCAATAATTCACAATATTTGCAAAGTAATTGAGAGTCGAAGTAGCAATACGTGTTCTTTTAAGAAAAATTTCTCAATTCTTACACATTAAAATTTTATTAAATCCAGTTATGATTCCTATACATTACAAAAATCATAGACAACACTCTCAAAAACAAAAAGAAAACTTTACTTCCAAATTTTCGTAAAAATATATTAAAACCTTTCGAGTTACCTCCTTTCAAAAAATTTAAATATACAAAAATAGTAAAATTGTTTCTATATAAAAAAAAAGTTGAATCATATATTAGAAAATATAGATATACATATATATCAAATTCCTCACTTATATAAGTTACACCTTTTCTTCCTCTTTCTTTGTTAAATGTGCTTTTTTTTCAGCTCTAATTATTTTGAAAATTTTCGCTCAGAGTAATGAATGTCATTTGATGTCAGCAACTGAAATGGATTTTAAGATCTTAAATTTGTCAACAGCACACTGGCCAGGAACCACATCTACATATAATGCATGTAAAAAATTTACACTTCCCTTGTAACCTTCATAAAGAAGTATAACATATATATATATATGCACCAGAGTAAATGTTGTATAGTCGACAAAGACACTTTCTGAACTAATTTTCACAAGCAAAAACCACATAAACATTCATTGGAATTCTGCGCTTCACTTTGACACGGAGACATTGTTTTCATTAAATTTGTATTGCATTGTAACATAAATCAGAGTAGGGGGACTTCTGTCATTTTCCTTTATTTTTACTTTCTACTCAATAGTAAAATGATATTCATACTAACTAGATTGCTCTTTAGGATACTAATCATACATTGGCAGATCCACTCCTGACAGTTGTAATAAAATGCTGTTTTTACAGCGCATTGCCCTTCAAACAAATCACCAGCATTGCTTCAAATATCAATATAACAATAATTCTGCGGTTAATAAATTAACCTGTAGGTGAGTTTTCCTTTTCCGCCTAATCCTTTTTGACAAGTTTTTAGTTTGCAAATGAGGTTTCCAAATATTTTTCTATTATGTTCAATATACTTTTACTTGCTGATACGGCGTTTTCTATGCATGTTTTTCACGGCTGATAACATTTTGAGTCAACACCACCGTAAAACAATGAATACAACATTCGTCTCAAGGTACGATAAGCATTCGAAGGCACAATAAGCACAAACAGGTTTTATGACAGATGAGGAGCGAAAATAATTTATTGAACAAATGTAATATCGAGTTACATTTAATCTCTTGTTTCGAGCACATATATGACAATTCATTGACATGCTTGATATAACTAGCAACTTGACTTGTACTAAAGGAATAAACTTCTACTCATCCGTTTAATGCTGTGTAGCTTCAACTTTGCCATCACAAGATGTACCGCATCTTGTGAAATCTTTCTTCTGATGATTTAGCTCTCTTTCTTTTAGAAGCTGAAGTATTCAGGGAATAATTTGCAATAGTTGAAGCAACTTTTAGCAATTTTTTTCATATGTAAAGAGCTGACTTTTATACGCATGGCATACCAAATGCAGCACTTAGCATTTTCCAAGCCTTATGGTTCTTTCCGATCCTACCTTGTACAAACTTCATTCTGATTTCATTCATCTGGTTTCCTTATTTACTTGATGTAAAGTAATGGAAAAAGCTGAAGTTTTTGTATTTCAACAAAATACTGGAAAGGAAACCAAAAGTGTATTCCTCCTCGTTTTTCAAGCATTATAATAAACATAATAGACAATTGAGAATTCCAATGACACTTGAATTATAACTGTATTGTATTTCTATACCAAGTGTAGTTCTTCATCAGTTGAAGCTCTCTTCAATTATTTTTCCTCATATTCTAATTTTAAATTCATTATTTGTGCTGAATGATTCATGTGTGCACAAGCATAATGATAATTTCTATGGAATATTCTTTTCTTAGAGTGATATTTATTTTTCGAGCAACTCATGATTTAAAATAAGCCTAAAAGCTTTATACAGTTTAAACAGTTACTTCAAATAGAAAGAAAAGGATAATTAAAAGGAAACATCGAACTTAATTCAAGCAAAGTAACTCAACATAACAGTAAACAATGTTTGATAATGTCATTGATATATTGAAAATTTTACAAGTAAATGTTTAGCCAAATTTCTTAAAATGAATCATCATATGTTTTAGAAAAAAAAAATTAAAAAAAAATATAAGCAGTAAATATGCTTAAAAAGGAAAAAAAAAAAAGAATGATTGATTGTTTTTATGTGGTATAGAGCAACTGGTGGTGCCTCTGCTCCTATATATATCCTGTTGAACTCACTGTACCTCATACGCTCATACCGAGCTTTTCATTCTTCTTTGTTACTAAAATTAAGATAAGTTTAAACTTTATTTACAGCCTACTTTTTTTCCTCAATTAAATCATTAACAATTTATTTAAAATACTGGTTTACCACGTTTTGGATTCATTTACAATCCCCTCTATAAAATGGTCAGTCCATTTGAGGAGATGTTGATTAAAGTATTAAGGTATCCGCCTATCTTTAAAACGCGATTTTCGGTCAAAATATCGGTTTTTATTTGCGTTCTGTTTTAAAAACCGAATTTCTTAGCTTTCTAGAACAGATTCAATTTTGTTTCTGTCTTACACAGAACTGAATTATAAGTATTTTAATAATAGTCTGTGTCAAATTTTAGAACTGCAAATAGAGTTCTGCTACCGGAAATGGAACTTTAATGTTTGTTTTTCATTGATATTTTACGTAATATCGCCATCACAATATCTTCCAACATGCAAGATGAACTTCGTAAGACCCAAAATACCAACAAATCTTTTAATGGTATAATATGACAAAGATTACCAAAGGAAGTTTTTGTTTGTTTGAAAACTGTGAAAGTGGGTGCATATGATGCAATTATACAATTTAACGAAGGACATCAAAGCTGCTTAAAAGTCTTAGGTAAGCTAAACATTGAAAATCCGGGCTACTTTACTGTAAACGGATACGAAAAGTTAGATTATAATCAAATCAGGGTTTTGAAGAGTTATACATGTTACATGTAAGCGTAGAAAAGTTTTAAAAGCTATCAGGAAGAAAAAGATAACTTAATTAAGTAATACAGATAGTGAACTTTACAAATAAGGGGCCTTTTAATATTAAATGTTTATTCAATTAGGTAAGTTTCTGGGTTGAAATGTATTTTCAGCTTTTTCTCAAAATGAAGATTTTCATATTTTGCTTCAGCGCCAAACATCGCATTGAAAAAATTTATACATATAATGTTATGAAACTTTCATGAAATACTGTACGAAAGTGAATTCAGGACTTGAACCTCTCCTATTGTTATAACGTGAGATTACCTTGCATTTTATTGATGATAAAAGTCATAACTTATCACAAATTTATACGTTTTTTCTGTATGTTAAAGTACGACTTCCCATAAATATTTAAATTTCAGGGTTATAATTGTGAGCGAAGCCCGAATCCTAGATTAGATTCAATTCATCATAATAAAATTGACAGAATTGAAATACCTCTATTTAAATTTCAGTTTTGGTGTTTCGCACAAGTGCCATTTTACTGCTCTTTTTATTTAATTTTTGAGCTGAAATATTAAGACTATTTTTAATTAATGCAAATTTTACATTGTATTTTAAGTTTTTAACCATATCTTATAGTATAATGCATATAAAAAGTTATTTTTTCAGTTATTTAAAAAAATCATTTTCGAAGTTAGGCGGATACCTTAATCAACTACTTGGCTCGTTTGAAAAGAAACTTAACAGAATAAAAACTTTCGTTAGTGAGTTCCAGCAGTTAGAAGATTTCATAAAGAATAAAATTGAATTAAACCGTAAGTTAACTTCAATAACCTTTTAAAATGTCTAGAAAATTAAAAAAAAACTCTCTTTGTGCCTATCTGATCATATGGACTTAATAGACAGATATGACTATTGTTTTAAATGGATAAGTATAAGAAATGAAAGTAAGCTTTCTTGTATTTCTATCTAAATTTGAAGAGGAAACAAAAACTATTAATACTTTACCAAAGGGCTATATTAAAGTATCGGATTTAACTATTACAACTTTTAGAGGTAAATTTCAGGAATTTGAATTGTTTAAAAACAATTTATGAATATAATTGGAAATAATTGTACATTAAATGAGATTCAAAAGTTCAGTTACCTTAAAGGTGCACTCAGAAATGAGGTTTTCTTAATTCGCATGAAATGAGAATTCAGAGTGATCAATATATTTTTGAATCGCTTATGAAAACTTTAGAATCTTGATATGAAAGCAAGAGAGCTTTGGTTGATATCCATATTTCAGAAATACTTTCTATTTCGAAAATGCATAGTAAAAATCCTGATCAAGTCAGACTTTTGACGGACATTGTTCAAAGTCATCGACGTTCTCTGAAAAATTTGAAAATTATATCCATTTCATTGTCCTATGCTATCATACTCCATATATTAATTACTGAGATTGATAGAGATTCTCAAAGTTATTTCGACAAAGCTTAGCATCATCAGATGTACCTAGCTTACAAAGCTTTCTTCCGTTTTTGGAAAATAAGTGAGTTAATTTAGAATCAGTTCAAAATAACGATTTTACCCCAAGAAACTTTCCAATAAGAAAATAAAAGCACTGGTGTCAAAGCAAACAATTCACAGCTGCTTAAATTTCCACTTAACGTAGAGTACATAAAATAAAAAGTGCATTATTACTCATTTCGATTATTTTGACTCACTCTATCAATTTGATAATTTAATTCTTCCTCATTCACCAAGATAGGAACTAGTAAAAATTAATAAAAACTGTAAACACTGCTTTTCTTCGGATCATTTCGTTCATTGCACTAGTAACTAACCACGCCTCAATTACAATTATAAAAAAAAAAAGTTGAATGCTATGCATAAAGTATTACTTTATGAAGATAAATTTATGACTCTCTCAAATACAGATAACCAAATTCACAAAACTCAACTCTTGCTTTCCTCGCTGTTCCAAGCATTACGGAAGTATTATCTCAGCACACAGCAACCACAGTTTTAACGTCTAGACAAGAGTCTAGTATTAATCATCAAAGTTCCAGAGGCTTACTGCATACAGTCATAATTTATGTGCGAGAAGTTAAAGAAAAAATAAAAATAAAATGTGTTAACGATTTCGTATCGGAAAATAGCTATCTAACGTTAAAAGCAGCTGAATTGTTAAGATTAAGCAAAACAAAAATAAATTCATCTGTGCAAGGTTTAAATAACACCATATCAAAAATAAATTGCTTTATTAATGCATCTTTTTTCTAATTTAGATGATACATTTCGCTTAGATGTAGTTTTTTTCCCCTCATTTTTGATACAATTAAAGTATATCCTTTTAAAAGGATAAATATTTCAGAATTTAGCTTACCAATGGGTTGCATTCTTGCTGATTAGAATTTTAATCATTAATTAGAGATTTCTTGCTTATTAGGAAGTGAGCATTTTTTTCATATTTTCGATCCAAACCAAATACGGTTAAGAAACTGTAACATGAGATTAGTTAAATCTAAATTCGTTTTTGTTGTTGCTGGATCTCTTTAATGAGGAATCATTTAATAATAAATCTTTCTTTCCAAGTCATTGCTTTTTTTCTAAGGGTGTAAGGGATTTTGGTAAAACTCTATGTTTCTTTTGGGAAACGGAAAACATTTCTGCATAGGAACCTGTATTTACTGATTAGCTTAAATTTTGAGACGATCATTTCCAAATAACACATGTTAGAATAATGTGTGGTCGAAATTCTGTATCCCTTCCATTCAAGCAAAATATACAAAAAATGTAAGTCTTAGGGATTCTAGGACCATTGCGTCCAAACGCCTCAATTAGCTTTGGAGACGATTAGATCGTGTTCCCAAATCAAAGGTTCCTTACACGCAATTTATTAATGTGTGCCTTCCTTTAGATCATATAGAACAAGTCTTAAATATAGACGAAATTACATCCGAATATAGATTCTTTCTCCCACTCCATGGTTTATGTAGATCTGGAAATCGTACTCATCCCTTAAGAATAGTATTCAACGGGTCACAAAAAATGTGCTAAATATTTTGCTGAATGATTTTCTCAGTAAGGGTGGTGTAATACAAGAGGATTTGTTTTCCATCATGCTTTGTGTTGGAACATCTATCATATGTTTTGACTGGTTCAAATGAAAATGCCTCAGAAAAGGGATTTGGTGCTGTTTCTTATATATCTGTACAAGCTATAAACAGTGATACATATTGTGAAATTTTGTATAACAAGTCATGAGCACTGCTTTAAACCTAAACGTTCTCCAGTTGGAATTTCTGCCTGTCTCCTGCTTTCTAGAAAAAAAGTTTTGACTACGCTAAAAATGGACATTTCACGAGTGAATTTGTATTCTGATTCTACAATTCCATTAAGTTGGATAAAAACGTCACCTTCCCTTCTTAAAAACCTTTGTGGCTAACAGAGTTTCAAAAATTCAAAATATAACTGAAAATATTTTGTGGCATCATATATCTTTCGAAAACCCAGCGGTCCTCTAAGAGGCTAGATTGTTTCAGATGTAATAAACTGTCATTTATAATGGAAGGGACAAAACATTTCACAGACTTACGATGCTGAACTTACTAAGAACAATATCACTGAAATTCAGAGTGAACTAAAAACTTTGTTTCTAAATTTCTAATTTTCTCCTTTCAAATCAACTGGACATTTTAACACAATTATGTCTGTAACCAATAATTTTCGTAAATTAATTAGTTATAAGTTTTATTTTTAGGTTTTGCAAAAATGCTAGGTTATCATGTGGCGAACAAGTCATTGGTCCTCTTTAACTTAACGAGCTCGAAAAGACTGAGCTATGGTTACTATAGTTTGTACTAAGAGTAGAATTTTTTGAGGATTTTAAAAACTTAAAAAAGGGTGAGACTGTTCCTCGAAAAAGTAAATTAGCCTCTTTTAATTTTCATATCGATAACAATAACATTATTGGTATTGGAGGAAGATTGCAAAATTCATCTTTGTCATTCAATGAAAAATATCCTAGTGTGCTACCTAGTAAGCATACAGTAACTTTAATGGTCATAAAATATTTTCATACTAAATACTTGTATATTGGTTCTAATAACTTTCTGTATCATATTCTTCGTAAATATTGGCCACTTAATGGTAGAAATCTAACACGCAAAGTTGTTCATAACTGTATTACATGCTTTAAAACACAAGCCTACAGCTTTAAATCAAATAATGGGTAAGTTGCCCAAAAAAATGAGTAGCTCCCCCTTTACCTTTTCATAAGTGTGGTGTGGACTTCTGTGGACCTTTTATGGATCAATTTAAAAATCAGAGTAAGGGAGTGCTTAATAAAATATACGTTTTCATTTTTGTAAGAATGGCTGCCAAAGCAATCCGTTTGGATTTTGTGTCCGACCTTACTTTGAAGATGTTTATTGCTTGTTTAAAAAGATTTTACAGGAGACGAGGTAAAAGCTGTAAATGTTTTCAGGTAATGGAAAAAGTTTTATAGGTGTAAATATTTAATTAAAGAAAGATACATAAATCACTTAAATCTCTTGATGAAACGGTACTTAATTATTTTAATGACAATCACTTTGAATGGCATTTTATACTTTTCAGGTCTCCTAATTTCGACGGATTACTGGAGCCGGGGGTGAATTCCTTCAAATTTCAATTAAAGCTCGAAGCTGGAATTTCAAATTTAATTCTCAAAGAAATTATCACGTTACTTGTTGAAATAGAAGCTGTAGTAAATGTTCACTATCCTTAAACCCAATTTCATCCGAAATTGATGATTTTGAGGCTTTGTGTCCTGTACTCTATCTTATTAGTAGGCCTATTGCTGCCATTCTCGTGTCACAACTTATAAATGTTAAAGAAAAGGCATTGTCAGGATGGCAAATAGTTGATTGGTTATCCTAACAGATATGGAAAGCTTGGAAAAAGTATTATCTAAACAATCAGCAAGATAGTATCAAATGGAGATCTGCTAAATATAACAATGATGTAGGTACTCTAGTATTGATAGTAAAAAACTGTCTTCCAGGTACAAAATGGCTCACGGGAAGAATTCTAAAAGTTTTAAAGGTAAAGGTAATGAAATAAGATTTGTAAATCTAAACTTCTTGATAGAAAAATAATTAAAAGAAATATTAGAGACATTTCGATTTTACCTGTTAATTGAAAATGTGCTTATTTCAAATCTTCATTTTATAATATGTATTATATTTTCTTTTTTTTTTCTTTACTTGTTCTATTTAATATATTTATATTATAATTGAATTCAATATGAAATTTTTCTGAAATTGAATTTTATTTTAATGTGTATTGAAAGTTGTGTTTCAATGGGGGCGGGATGATGATGCCTTTGCCCCTCCCTATTTCCATGTAACGCGGTGCCCTCTATATCTTGTTTGATTCACTCTAGCACTTACGCTTATATAGAGTGGCAGCAAAATAAGTGCTCTCATTCGTCTTTGTAACAAAAATAAAGTTAAGTTTAAACTATTTCTTCAACCTGTTTATCTCTCGATTGAACTATTGGATTGTAAGTTAATCCATAAGGCGATAAGCCTTATGGATTAACTTACAATCCTCTCCCGAAACCAGGTCTATTATCCCTTTAATTTTTTTTTAATTCAATACATATCAAAATATTTAATCTTCTGCAAGAATGTTCTAATAATTGTTTATTTGCTATTGATTTTTCCAAATGTTCCTAGAAAGTAATATAGTGCTTTGAGTGTATCTTGAGTAGTATGAGTGTTGAGTAGTATCTTGTCAGTGTATCTGCGGAAATGTTTTCTATGGGACGCATTTTTATTACAAGTCAAAAGAATATATTTAAAACTACAAATATGGTTACAAGTACTACCCTATGTATTGTAATTTAAATTTAATTTGAGCAAAAGCCTAAGAGTTATGATAATTTTCCTCATGAATCGAGTATTTAGTACTTCTTCTCTTCTATTTTGTGTCCAATTGTGTAATATGTCTATGGATGAGATGCTTCCTAAGATTTCAAAGTATTTGTTTCAATAAAAGTTTTCATTTGTTCTTTTTAATGTCATTAAAATATTGCTATAGATGCTTTCTATGTCTATCCAGTTTATGGAATTTATCTGGGCATTGGAATCCATCACCTAATTCCTGATGATTCCAAAAAATTTCCGAGTGTCCTAGAATTTAAAATAGAATCAATTGAGTATAAACATGCGATAATATAAATATTTTGCTGGCTAATCTATAAGTAACTTTTGGTACTTTAATATGATAATTTTAAGCATAGATAGCCCAAAGAGACTATCGGACAACATTAAACATATTTTATTAAATTCCAAAAGATCGTGGCAAAAGCATGGGATCTTGCTAGTGTTTCTGCTGTAAATACTGCATTAATGACATTCATGCTGTAAATAAACAATGCAATTTTCGTGATGTCTGCTATAGATGTTATATTATGTGTTTTGAAGCATCCTTAGCTATTATGAAATAATCTAGGTACCCATTGTTCACTATTTCAACAAATAGTCCTGTAATAACTTGAATTGGCAAATATTTGTCTTGCAATCCAAAAAAATTCATCATTGTAAATTACACACTGAAGCTCTATGAAATATTGCAAACAGGAATGAACACTACTTGTTCCCTATTAGTACTTAATATATGAAAATTTTTCAAAGTAATGCGTTTGTCTTCTTCCGTATTTTTAGATTTATAGTATATCAGACTATTTAAGTGCAGAAGAAAATATTTACCGTTTCATTTTTTAGAGATAAAAAAAAATATTCGACAAACTTCTTATTTTCTCCGAAAGTAGTTTTTCTCCAGCTAATTTTACAAGTGCAATTTTTAGTGTCTATTATGGTAGATCTAATGCAATTCTGAGGGTTTTAGTTTGTATCATATTAAAAGGTTTGAACTGATTTTCAAGCAATTTATTTATGATATGATAGATGTAATAAAATGCACTGCATGTATTACTGTTAGTTAATTTAATAAAATCTTATTATTGGATGTAAAATAGTATATCTTATGTTGAATATCTTATTATTGGATGTAAAATAGTATTTCTTATGTTGGATATCTTATTATTGGATGTAAAATAGTAGAAAAAAATATTTGCTGAATATGAGGTTGTGTGATATATCTATTATTAATTTGAAGAATATATAAATTTGATCCTGGAATTTTACCAAAAAAATATTTCCTCAGGATGTCGTAGAATGTTCTTGGGCTAGAAGTATTGCAAAACAGTGTGAGCTAGTACATTCTCTTTGCCTTTTTAATGAGAAATCAGGAAACTATTTGAATGTGTAGAAAGTTTTAAAGACTCTGTTCCACTTTGGTGGAAATAGCCTGATTTATAGTTGAATTTCTCGAGTGATATTTTTTATTGTTTTAGAAACCGTTTCAATGAGTTTTGTCTTGTATTCCTCTTGGTTATTCAATGTAGAGCGTGCTTGGGTCATTACTTATTGTCAACCTACATATTTAAGAAATTGGTTCTCCTACTTGAGTAATGAGAACTATATAACTAGTAATGGGACAATGATCGCTTTCAAATGAACAGTCTAAGACATAGCTACTAGTGTGGCCTGAATATGTTGATGAACATATTGTAAGATATATTAGAGAAGCTTTACCTAACTTCGTTATGTGGGAACAGTGTTATTGAAAATTTGAATCCGTTAACCAATCCATGAAGTTATTGTTATGTTTAGAAGAATGATCGGATCGCTATATCGGGTGAGGAAGGTTGAATCCCCCAAAAAGCCGAATTTATTAATGCTTTGAAGACAGATTTTAACAATGAGATTTTTTTCCCCCTCGATGAGTAGATTTTAATAGAAAGAAATATTTCTAATTTGTATTTTGACTGCAAGTATTTCTATATCTTATGTGTGCACTATTTGTGTAGGAACATGTCGGACAGAGAAATTCTATGGAACTAATGTTAGCAGTATTCTTCCGGCTGTTTTTCCAAATTTGAAAATAAGTTTGTTTTGGAAAGTGAGCCTGACAACTCCTTTTAGGACTGTATCCTGAAACAGCCAAATATCTGTTCGTGAATATAAAGAGATATTTAACTAAATGGATTTATTTTTTAGTATACTAAAGTTCCATTGCAAAAAGTTCAGAAATAAAAGAGAGAAAAAATTGAAAATTTTACACCTAACAATATATTTTCATCCCTCAAGAATGTATCACAAATTTAAAAGATAATGTGGATTTATTTATCTACATTGAAGGTTAGAAAATAGCATGTTTCGAACATACATACAGACACGATTATTACGTCCATTCTAACATTTTTAAGTGTTGTTAGATGCATATTTATTAAAGGGCACAGAAGACATTTGATTACCAACCCTTTAAACATTTTTAAGCGCTTGCTTTTTTTCTGGTTAAGAATGTAGTTTGAGTCCTAAATTCCAAAATATTGCTTGAATTTCTGAACATTGTTTCTATTGATTTTTCGTAAAATCATTAAAAGTGTCGTTTATTTTTCCTAAGCAAATTAAATGAATTGTACATTTTTTTTCAAAATTTTAATCAAATAGTTCGTATATACTATTAACATGTGAAGGATCTCTTAATACGATGGAATATTTCTCAGTATTAGTATCATGAAATCGTCATCTCATTTCCGGTAGTGCTAAGTATTACCAGTTTTATAATTCCAATATATTTTATTTTTTTAATGTATATGGGTTATTGTGAAGAGTTAGGTAGATTATTTCCCTTGTAATTAGTGCTACTCGTATTGATTGTAAATTCATCTGAATGCAATGTACCTCGATTTATATAAACTGCAGCTTATTGTCACAATCGAGATTGATGTAGAAAAATAAAACATTTAGTACATTTCTAGGATTATCTAGAAAAAAAGAATTTTGTAATTTATAAACCAGAATTTAACGTTTTCGGGCAATAATTTACAAAGAAAAACTTTTCGGACTGGTCTCATATCTGACAAAACGATGGATCTCTACTACGTCTGTATTATTTGTATCTTGTAAATCAGCTGCTAAAATTTCCAGCAATTCATTAGTTGGAATTCCAAAGAGGAGGGTTCGGGTAGTGATTCCTTCTTATATAATGTTATTCTTGTTTGGAATATGTATACATATATATATATATATATATTCTGTCCTCACAGGATCTACGGTAAATAATTTTACTGTGCATTATTTGATATAGGTTATGCTTAAGAAGTTCTCATGTCACGGAATGCTGCTTTTAAAATTCATTGTGTGACATAAAAGGAAATAGCCTTTGGAATATGAAAATGCCTTTGAGAATGTTTGCCATAAAATTATTTATCTCAGTCATTTTCCTTTGTTCTGCTCGTGCTATAAGGTCTCTATCGCTCTACGATTTTTTTTAAAAATATTCATTATTCCTCGCCTCTATCGTGGCCTCCACCGTTCGTCCTTATTTTTAAACTATGAATAATCCAACATGGGTGTATTCATTAAGAAATAACCGAAAAAATAAATATTATCTTACTGAACTTCTTGTATAATAAAAATTAGTTTGGTACCTTAAGCATTGAAGGTAAGAAACAAAATTAAAATTGAAATCAACTTTCTAAAGAAACTTGACCAAGTTATAGGTAAAAATTTCAGTTTGCAAGTAAAAGTTTCAGTTTGAAACTTTATTTTCAAGTAAAAAACTTTCACCTAATACTAACATTCTTATCCACTATCATTCGTCAATGGATAAAAAAAAAAAAAGAATGTTTATGCTGAGGTCTTAACTTCCTGTTTCGAGATAGCGACTTAGGAATTTTTTTTTTTTTTTTTTCTTTTTTGAAATCTTATAATATTAAAATGCTTAACTTTATTTGTATGTTTCGTGGATACAAATGAAAGGTAACTTTAGAAAGAGAAAGCTTCATATATTTTACTGAATAAATATGAGAACATTCGACATTTTTTTTTTTTCAATTTCGTGCTTCTAACGTCATCTGGTGAGTTTAGAATAGAAATTGTATGATTGTAATAAAAATTGGTATGATTATTGTTTTGTTCTGTCTTATTGAATTACTAAACTGTAAAAACAAAAATATTTAGCTCCCTATTTATTTCAAGTTGCTTCTATTTTGAATAAATAAGCATGAAATTGATATAGAAATTATTTTTAATTTCAAAACCATTTTTTAAAAATTATGTATAACACTGAGGAGAAACGGGAAACTTTTTAGAAATGCACATGCATAAATTACAAATCAAATACTTTTTCTGATAATTAATAAATACATATATTTCTCTAATAATTACTGAATACACACATATTCTAATAATTACTAAATACACACATATTCTAATAATTACAAAATACATACTTTTTATGATAATTACTATATAATTCCTTTTTTGTAATCGTTAATTACAATGTGACTGGCATAAATATCAATAACAATGTACTACAAATGCAGAAAAATTATGCGATTCTGTTCCATACTCATAGATTTGTTAAACTGTTATACAATTAACTAGCCAATACTACTAAAAATAATATAATTTGACATTGATTTCAGATTGATTAAATACGTTAAATATTTTTAAGAATTCTCCTAAAATAAAATTTTTTAAATATATAAGTTCTGAAAAGTTATATAATAAATTTATTCTAATTTTTCTATCCCTAATGTATTATTAGTTACAAGGTGAATTACTTTGCTAAAATATTTTTTCCTTCTTCAATTGCAACTCATATTACTTTACTATTTATGTATATGGGTTAAAATATTAGTCTCATTTCACCTTATTAATGATGGCTTTTGAAAATCAACAATGACTGGATGAAAGAACATCGAAATAAAGCTATAAGTAAGAAAAATAAAACAGAAAATGTTCAGAGAAAATCACAGAAGAAAAGGAAATTTAATGTTGTATATATGTACACATGAATCAGAAATCCTAATGAAATACTATGAGAAATCTGTTATAACGTTATGGCTGGTGAAAAAATTCCCATCTCCTTTATTAAACTTATACTTATTTTATTAGTAGAGGTTTCTTTCTTTCTTCCGCTTTCTTTCACTTCATGAAGAAGTAATTTTTTTAACAACTTCTCACCTTCAGTCACGTACGAGTGCAATTCAATAGAGTATTTCTCACTAGGTATATTTTTTTACGCAGAAAAAAAGGGTTAACTTTTATTAACGTTAATAATTAATTATTTTGTTTAAGACGCCACAATTCGGCGACAAAAATCTTTTTGGTATGTTTTTTTTTATACTTCAGCTCCAAATATTGATTCTTTTCAAGACAAGCTCTATTCTACAATTCACTTTCTTCTGCGTGTGTATATGTGTAGTTTTTATTTACTTCAAATCTTTAGTTCTTTTAGGTATCAATTTAAAACTAAGACTTTCCTTAATTTTCACAAATTTGAATTAAGTGAAAAATTCAGAGCTGAGTCAAAGCTTATGTACATCGAAAATAATATATTTAAATTGAATAATTCAGTTTAAATTGATACTAGATTTACATATGTGAATAATAAGTTTAAATTTAATTTACACTTAAATGAGAAATAATTGAAAATTTTAGTTTCAAAAACCTCTAAAAACTAATTTTAAAATATAAATAGTATTGCAAAGGAAAAGCTTAATATTATACTTTTACTGTTGCATTCATTAAAATTATCCATCAAAGGAAAATTATCGCATGGAATGATTGTTCACTAACATCGCACTTGAAAAAAAAGAAAGTTATTGGTGTTGGACCCGAAAATATTGTACATCAGACAAATGACGAGCATGATGCCTTAGCAGGTAACCACTTTCCAAACTTCCACACGACGTCACATGTGGACCTAGAGTCTGTACAGATTTAACGTGCTATAGCTGCGCTACACAGAGAATTTTGTGTGGCATCATGTCTCAAATCCACTACTCAATAGAGACAAAATCAGCCGCGAGTTTCAACCCTGACCACTTGGCTGTCGCGTCCTCGGAATCTTAACCTAATAGAAAGAGAAACCAGACAATAATATATTTAACGATTATCTGAGTTGGGAGTTTCGCATGATAGAAATAAGCTTACTAAGCATTAATGAAGTAATTTATTTTCTTTAAACTACTAATTGATTATTACAGTATGAATTCAAGTAAGAAATTTATAAAATTTTATTAAAATTGTAGATTTAACTAATAAACAAGTAAAATGACTAATAATTTCTTTTTTATCTGAAATAAATGCTCCAACCATTTTTGAACAACATGCCTTAAATTGTATTAAATACAACAATAAAATGTATATCTCCCGGTATATAAATAATTTATGAGCCGAAATACTATATTCTTATAAAAAGTAGGATCCTTTCATTATTTTTATCCGAAAGCCTCATTATCATGCAAATTTTAATTTATTAAATATAATAATATCTATTCATTCAAAACAATCACCATTTATTTTGTGTACAAAAACTTACATGAAATCCATAATGTTTCATGCAGTAATGGCAATTCGCTTAAACATTTATACAGTATTTCTTTTTAAATTATACTATCATTTAAGTTAAGACCTTTTAAAAACAATTTTAAGTTCATTCATGTACGAGGATCAATTTCGAAGCGTATTTCTTACTCTCTTAGATAATTTTTTTATTACGAAAGTTCCCTTTTTTATTTCAAGGAAAATATAGAATAAACAGGTAGGTGAGCATTTACGAAAATGATTTACAAAGACCCTCTTTTAATGATTGAGGGCATTGCTAAGTTAAACAGGTGTTATCATTACATAATGTCATCTAGTAAATTGTGCCAAAAATATAACATAGCTTAATCGGTTAATTTTTAAATGATAGCTATTTGCTCTCGAATCAAATTTTGATTCTGATACACCCGGTTCTCGTGGTCATTTTTCAGCAAGTTGTCATCATCATCAGACTTGATTTCATCATTACGTACTTCATTCCTAGCAAAAATAAATAAAAATATAATTATGGGATAATATATATAAATAAAAATAAACAATATATGGGATAATTTTATATAAATAAAAATAAACAATATATGGGATAATTTTATATAAATAAAAATAAACAACAAAAACTATGGGATGCTTTCGGTGAAACTATTATAAAGAAAGCGAAGATGGTTTGATTGGTCGAAACATTTCTGACAACAATATTTATGATGAGAAAAGTGTCATACTCATAGGCTTCTTTCAAAAAGGAAAAATATGATCAATTGATAAAACTACAACCCCATTCTTGTTTCCAAGTAACGGGTAATTTTTGAACCATCCTAGTTTTCTCCATATGTAACGTAATATATATATCTTTCTGTTTTTTATAATTATTTTTAGAAAAAAAAATAAGAAATCTAAAAATATTACAAAAAGTTATCGAATTATATCAGAACACTTGTACTAATAATCGATACCTAAATAAAAATATCAGGAAAATATTTTCAATTTAATTTTCATTTGTTATTTACATCACAATGCAAATTATGTAAAATAATTAGAAAGTAGAAATACTGCGAAAAACGCTTATATAAAATCGAGTAAAAGATGCTTTTGAATACTTCACATACTCAAAATAGCTCCGATTCCAACGTATTCAAATTTAAGATTCGCACGTGCTTATTTTTAATAACAGGTACGTACTCAAAATGGAAACTTTGCATACTCATTTTTTATGATGATATTTGTGTATCAAATATTAGTGAGGATTAGAAGAAAGAGTAAATTATGTATTCAATTTTGAGGCAGTTACTGCATCAAATATGAGTATGAAACTATAGAGTACATAATGCATTTATATTCGATTCTGTTGTATCGAATATGAGTATGAAACAGAAAAATATATATCAACTTAAATTTTAAAGGACTTAAATAAGTGCTACTTTTTTAGCAAGTCTCGTTTTCTTCATGTTACATATTATTTAACATACACTTTATGAAGTTTTTACCATAAGACTTTGAATCAAATTCTTGCATTTATTGTGTGTAACAAAACTGTTACTTTTAGAAACAAAAATGCAACTGTTATGTGATCATAAACTGTAATTTGAACTTATACCTCAAATTTAAATCACTTCGAGTGGTTTAATAAATCCTTAAATAACGTCTTATAAATTAAGAGGTTTAACAAATCCTTAAAATGGATTCGATTCAAGAGTTAAATTCTTTTCAAAATAAATGCGTGAGAAATGTGAGCTAGTAGTTCTTGAAGCAATTCGGTTCATTAAAAATAATATTTATGTTTCTAGAAGTAATACATATTATTTTTTAAAATTCTATATATGCTGAAATTTGAGTTTTGCTTAAAGTTCAGTCTTTCAATTATCAGTTATAACAAAAATCTTGGAAACATTTTGAAAAATATTAGATCTTTCATTGTAAAAACTTAGTTTACAGCATTTTACTTCAATGCCCTTTTTTTATTTAACATGCATTTGCTTTTAATTAACATCATAACAAAGCTAAAACCTATAATTAATGATTCACTGTAAACAGAAAAAATAAAACCAATACAAGAACAAATATTTTTTAAAAATTTATTTTGAATAATATACACATACATATCAGACATTTAAAAAATAAAACATTCATTATTTTGAAACAAGAATATTAAAAAAAAGAATAATTTCTTAACTCCTATAGATGAAGACATATCGCTTTAAAAATCATTTATAAACAGTGCTATCTAATCCATACTACAGTCCAACTCCATCCGCATTCGTATAAAATAGTTTATATTTTAATGTAACGTACAATGAGGTATCATTTAAAATATAAAAAGTTTAATACTTAAAGGTACATAATTAAATAGATTTTTTACTTCTTTCAAATCAACATCTAGTGAAGTTACTGAATATGAGTGAAAGACAATGATTTTCAACAGTGCTGCTTCAAATAAATAATATGTTGAATATGCATCAATATTACGTAGAAACAATTCTTTAATTTTTTCAAAGAAAGGAAAGTCATCTATGCAATCAATTAATACAGCCGCCTTATGTTTAGAATACAATGAACATTATAGCATAAACTATTACTAGTAATAGTACAATTACGAATTTCTATTTCGTCTGTTGAGCTATCTATTCTGCATAGAAATTCTTAATGCTTTGAATTACAAACTTGGACATACTTTCATCCCAAAACATTTGTTATACAAGAAATTTTAAAGTGTTTTTAGTAAACGCAAGTGCCCTTTTTAATTAGTGGTGAAGCGATACAGTTTTCGACATTTAATATTTAAAAATATAAATTATTGAACCATACAATACATAAAAAACTCCCTCCAGATGACGAGAACTGTTTTTGGAGAGATAGTGTTTATTCTCAGTTCTCATATCCTACACTATATATGTGTGTCACATTATTCCAACCTTATAGAGCCAAACATTACTGCAATATGGCTCAAAAATATGCAGGCGTAAGTGGCAGGTGGCATAATATGAGCGCAGATTTCGCTCTATCAGACATCTATGAATTGTCATGGTGGACACTCGTGTGCGGGTCGCATGTGTGCCGGTTGATAACGATGAATCACGAGCATGTGACAGCTGATCTGACATTCACTTTGGCCTTCTGATCTGTTGTGGCCCTCTGTCAACCGCTACCATCATGACGATGAAATCTCATTGTCCACCCATTCTTGCCAACACTTCTAATAGCCGCACTTGACTCATATGACGAGTGATTCTTGGCGATTTGTCCAACCTGTCTCTTAGTCCAATGAATAGACTTTCAAACCTTGAGGTTCGTAATAAACTAGAAACCTGCGTGCATTTTTCAATCGATGAAAGGTATCTTAAATCGTGCCTGCAACAGCACATTTGACCATGTGAGAATCGTCATTTCATATACACCTGCTGAGTACGCTAGTTCAGATGCATTTGATAGTCCTTTCTTCATGACACAAATTTTAACTATCTGTCAGCCTCGGTCCAAATATCTTTGCATACGAAAATCATTACAGTCTATTTCTTGGTGTACTGTTTCTTATTAAGGGTATATATGTTTGTTGTGTATACAACCGTGGAGTCCCAAGCTGCCAAATAATCCTGGAATAGTGTAGTACAAAATGGCTTAGAGGAGAGACCTCCGCGAGAGACAGATAAAGTTTATGATATCACAGTAAGGTTTTTGCCGAGGACAAATTTCTAGGCAAAAATGACTTAAGCCATTAAGGTAACAATGATTGTTAGCATTAAAAGATATACGTCCCTAAATTCATTATCAAATGGTATTTTTCTCCTATTAAAAGTGGTAAGAGTATCAATATCCACATTTGAGATGCACTTTGGTCATTAGAAATTTCAAGAATTGACAGTTTCTATCGTTTTATTGGAACAGGTTTGCCACGGGAATCCCCTTTACCATAGTTAAAATTTTATGCTCGATCATTTAAAACGAACAATATTAGAAACATGTCTTTAAAAATATATTGATGCAAGATTAAATAAGTTTCAGTTACACACCAATCTTCTAACAAGTCATGCATAACATTAAAAACCAAATTATTATTTAATTGCCAATAGCTTAATTTATTGAAAGGACAGTCGCTTTTAACACCACACATTACAATTGATATATTTTCATCAATGTCATCCCTAACATATGTATCATGTCCAGCTTTTTGGTTCAATAAACTGTTATCCTCCTTGTTCATTTTCTGTATTATATTTTGTGAACAAGCAAAGCCTATAACAAAAATTGATAGAAAAAAAATCAACAAATCCAAACAAATTATTTAATCATAAATTATCACCTATTTGCAATTTTATGTACATTTCATTGAAATTGAATTCCTTGGTCTGAAAGTTGTTTCAAATCTTGAGTAAGTGGTTCAAAAATTGCCTTATACATGTATTTTTCAATATCTAAGGAATAATGAACATTTGCTAATAAAATAGAAACTTAAGATGACTGCAGTGTCTCGGATAGATTTTTAATTGTGAAATAAACAAATCCTAACTTATCTATACCGTTATGTGACCAAAGCGGATATACTAATTCAACATTATATATATACAACTCATTGGTTATTGTATCTATAGCTGTAAAAGTTGGATTACAAAAGTAATAAAATACATCTTGGATACTACACAAAGCAGATTCTCTAGCGCTAAAAAATGCTTTTTTACATTACCTAAATTATTTTGTTTGAAGCAAAATTGAGTTAATACTAAGCACATTAGTTAAATAGATCTTACGAACTATCCTTGAAGATTACAAGTAATTCCGAATACTCCCATGTCTATCTGAATATACTAGATAGTGCTAACTTCAGTAATTTTAGTACACAACTAGCACATAATTTACTATGTCTTATTTACGAATCTGAGAATTGAAATTTTAATTTATATGTATCAGGTTATATGCTTAAAAGCTACACAAAGTACATGCTATTTGGCTGAAAACTAGCCAAACAAAACATATTTAAGTATAGAAAAGCAGTGAATGACATTAATTACTAAAAGAGTGCATTTTTAATGAAATAAAGACTAAATGCAAATAATTTTGAATTGTAAAATTTTAACTACTAAAGGTAAAAAGAAAAACATTTTGAACGTAATAAGACAGAGAAAATTTGACCAACAATTCAAAAACAAATATTAATGAATTTCGTTCAACTTGTAGCTGCCGCCCTAGTATCTTTCATCAATCACCTCCAATATATGAAAACTTTATTAAGGAAATATAACAACTTCTTAAAAAATTACTTACAAAGCTTTCATCGTCTTATCCTTTCAAAGCAGGAAATGTGTTCACAATACCGTTTGCTAAGTCAATCTTATTTTTGGTGGTAGATCTACAATCATAATTTTCTGAA
The DNA here is from genome assembly GCA_019974015.1 of Nephila pilipes. Classification (NCBI taxonomy): domain Eukaryota; kingdom Metazoa; phylum Arthropoda; class Arachnida; order Araneae; family Nephilidae; genus Nephila; species Nephila pilipes. Next base: position 45,554 of record BMAW01111706.1, read on the forward strand.
TTTGTTTTTACCAACAATCGATTAATTCGATATGTATGCAAAACATTGATGTTAAATGGATCACCCTATTTTAACTGAGCAAAAATAACTGAGAGCTTTAATTTGATTATCTTCCTAATATTATTTTTTTTTCTGGTCAGATGTTGATAATGGAGAGTATAGTGGAAGAGGAGTGGAAGAGAAAAATGATTAAGAATCATTTAAAGAAAGAACAGGTACAATGTTACATTGATTATTGGAGCTATTAGTATTAACATTAGAAATATCAGAATTGGAAATATTGCAGAGAGAGAATAAGGAAGAATAATAAAGAGGTCAACAGATGCAGTAGGAACAGAAATAGGATATGAAAAGCGACATCACTATTACAAAGAGAGTAGAATCGGAGATAGGTTCAGAAGAAAAATTAGTAATTTGAATAAAAGAATTCAACTATCTTTTAAATTTCAATCAAGGGCCAGGTTTAGAAATAAGAGATTTCAACGCCTCATTTTCTAATTAGACGAAACTTTCTTCATCACTATCTTCAACTATTAAAAAAAGTAAGATTTATCCATATGGACCACATTCAAATATTGAACACTAAATAGGTTCTATTGTTACGGAGCACAGGACTCCAATCTAGAAATCTGTGAAAATGAGTTGCATCAGCCTGTTACTTGCCAGGAATACATTTTAAGTTTAATAAAATAATATAAAAACCTTTTTTCAACTTAAAAAAATAATATAATTATCATTTCAAAATAAGAATTTTATTGGTACACTGAATTATTTTAATAATCATATTAAAATTACTTATACTTATTTTAATATGCATATGATATTCCACTTGTAGCAAGGTAAATACGAAATATAGTTCGAAATATTTAAGGGAACCATATTTGTTTTTCTTCCCAAATTTTAAAACATCTAGCAAGTATTTTAAAGGAACTTTTGCAGTCCTCAATATCTGTAATAATTTTTTGAGAGTATTGATTTACCATTTTTGTGGTTTTTGAATAAATGCAATGTTTTACATTCGATAAAGACATTCGTTGAAATCTGATACAAAAAACATACTCATTTCAAAATGAGTACTTCTGGGTATACACTCTCGAGTTATTGTTTTTATTCCATGCATTGTGATTATAATTAAAGTTTCACTTGAAAGAGAACCTCTGGTCAGATTGACCAGATATTTCACCTGAATATACATGAAGCAACGCAAATTAGTTTTGTGCAAAAACAAACATATTCAAAGTTTACAAATAGATGGAGTTTGTATTAATCATAAGAGGTTAAAAACGATTGCTGTAAATGTTATGCGAATTTCAGGGTGCTAATTTAAAGATGTTGCACTCTCATCGCAAATTACACAAATTAAAAAGATGGAGAGCATGCAGTCCATGTTATTCTGCGTCTGAGAAGGTATCCATTACTCTATCATTGATAGATCGGGCTCTACTTCTGAAGCTTTTTACTGGAATGTTGAACAGTCAGCAATTGCATTGAAGATATTTCTAATATTAAATGGTTTAAAAAGCGACTCTGTTCCGATTAATACATTCGGTCTGAAGAAAATGATTGATACATTTGAAAAGACGGGCTCATTCGACGCGAAATGTGATAGAGGGAGGAAATCAATTACTTGACTTCAGTGGAGGGTGTGGCTACAGCATTGGCGGAAGCGTCACTCAAAGTTATGGGAATTTGCAATGCAAGAGGAATTGCTCAATCTTCTGATGCCTTTTAGCACGGTTAATCAAATTTTACGAAACATCCTCTAATGCTATTTATTTGATTTTTCCCATGTTCTGGAGTTGGTTCTTGCTTACATACTTGTTTGGACCTATTTCCATTCAATATCTTTTATTTCATTCATACATATGTAATATGTATTTATTTTATGTGTATGTAAAATAATTCTTATGCTATTCCCACACCATCAACCCAGGTTTTATCTTTTGCGTTTTGGAAACATCCTAGTTGTTTTAGGAAAGAAATGGGTTTGGTGGGAGACGCCATTAGTGGTAGTATACGAGTTCGCCGCAGAGTTTAGCTGCTGGCACTTGTTAAAATAAATTTATAATTTATTGAAAAGTCTCTTATCTTTTCACACATGACTATAATTGGCTCCCCCCGGTTGGGCACGAACCAACCGATTATCTGCTATAAGATAAAAGTTAAGTGAAATTTCTTTGCATTTTAATTTTTATTATTTACGTTTATCAATGGATGAAGCTACCACTAAGAAAATGCGAGGTCGAGCGAAATCGGATCCCACACGTATTACGAACTCCTTTTCGGAACTTTTAAGAAAATACGAGTTACTTTCAAGGACTGAAAGACTTGTGACATTGGGCTCTTCACGGTTTCTCTTCACTAACCTTGAGGACTTTCAATTGAGATTGATTGCTTTCACTAAACAATCTTTGCCCAACCAAAAAAGAAAAGTGATACGTAACGTTAGCATGTAAAGCAGTTAGGAATGAAGTAAACCGGTCGAGTTGAGAATTATATAAACTCCGTCGGAAGGAGTAGAGTATCTGAAAGAGGATCTGAGAGAGGAACTGTAGGTGAGATAAGGTGAAGCTGAAGTGTTAGATAAGAGAAAGGAGGAACTAAAGTTTATAGTAGAGGGTTCGAGCAAGGATTGCTGTAGAAAGATTTTGCCTAGTGTTTTCAACAGTTGTTCCAGAGTCTGAGTTGCAGTCGAGGAAAGACTAGTGGTAAGAGTCTGTTAGATTATTATTGGTGGGTTGAACTAAGGTATTAGAAAGCTTACCCGAGTGAGCACAATCATTTCTGTCATAGTAAATATAAACTAATAAATTGTTGAAGCATTGCTGTGGTGATTCTGTAATTATTTGTGTCGTAGTGTTTAATAATTGAATCCAAATATGGCACAAGAGGACGCCCAGGTTGGGCGGGCGTCACAGACTTAATCATATATTTAAGGATTTTGACCATTATGATGCTATGCTACCAGAAGAATAATCGTAAATAGAGGAATCCAAAGAAAAATAATTTTATATCAAAGCAAAATATCTAAGCGCTGTTGACACATTGAACAGCTCGTCAATTTTGAATGATTCTCCCAAAACCTCTGAAAACTGTATCATAAATGAACTATCTCAGAGAGAAACCAAATTAATTCAATTACCTTGCAACATAGTCCAAGGTCAAAGGATTTCGTTTCTATTTGCTGCAAAAGGTCATGATTGCTCAGTTTTGTCAGATAGTGGTTCGGAAGCTACTTTCATTTTAGTAAACAAAGTAGTAAACAAACTGCGTATAAAAACATCTTACGCTCGCATCAATGTTAAAGAGTTTGGCTCTTCTGAAGCATCTGTAATTTGCCGTTCAGTCATTGTAAATATAGCACCCGAATATGATTCACATAAAAATATTTACAAATAGATACATTTACTTTAAACAAGATGATGAGTAATTTATCTACCAAGCAAGTCGATGTGAAGGGTTTAAATTATTTATAATCAACTAAACTTGCCGATCTTAAATTTTCTATTCCAAGAAAAATTGATTTTGCAAATTATTTCTTTAGTTTGTTGCCAGGACAAATAATTAAATCTGTTAATGATCCAATTGCTCAGAACACTATTTTTAGTTGTGTAGTGGGTGGTATAATGAAAATCAAAAGTAATACTTCTCACCAATTTAGTTCATATCAAATCAGCTTATGCTGTGATAACAGCATTGTATATTCTCATGCTTCCAGTCCTGCTTCACATGATAACTCCAATATTTTAGCGTTTGATATAAACTCTACGTATAATGATGAGACTCTTGTTAGAAGACCTGCTCAAGTTCTTGATTCTTCAAAGAATGAGAATAGTAGGAGCGTTGAACCTACTCCTATACCATCACCAAATCATGATCTTCGGTTTCAGAATCCAAAGGTGATTAGACGGTCTTCTTCACATGAGACAACTGATATGTCTGCTGAACAGAACTTTTCTGAAGGGGCCAGTGCCTCTGGTTGCCTGCCATCTTCATCTAGTGCCAGTGCATCTTGCAGAAATACACAGATTGGACATGCATCTTTCAGACTCCATCCAAGATTTACGAAATTTGTTATTGAACAGACTGTTTCAACTACTTGTATTACAGCTTCGAGAAATGGAGGTGCAGTTTTCGAGATGACCATTGCTTTATTGAAACATTATAACTTGGAACCTGATCCAGATCGACTGATAGAATCAAGATTGATAAAAAGTTCTTAAGTGAACTTAAACCAACAACTTTGAAACCAACATTTCAATTTTAGTTCCACTGCTGTTATTGTTATTACAAATAATATATATTTATTACTTTATTTGAAAATGTATCTTTTTTCTTGTTTTAAGATTTCCTTTTTAGGTGCAGATTAAGTTTCACTTCTGTTGATAATGTTCCCACTGAAGCTTTGTTACCATATGTAAGTACAAAAGAAAGACAAAGAGTCTTAGAAATTGTTATAATTTATGTTTAATCTTTGTATTTTAAGACAGATGACAGACATAGAATTAATTGACAATAGTGAGTTTGTTACAGCAAAAAGCTCTATTTCTTTTTTGTGTTTTTTTCTCAATGAGAAGGGCATTGTAGTGGTGGGAGGTCGTCTCCAGAACTCTCAGCTAAGCTTTAATTCTAAAGACCCAGTAATAATACCTGGTAAGCATAAATTATCAGAACTGATTGTTAAACAGTTTCAGGTTACGCATCTTCATGCTGGACGAAGTTTATTAGCAAACATTTTGAAACAAAATTATTGGATTGTTGAAGGCAAGACTCTTATTCGGAAAATTGTGAATGATTGCATTGTGCGTCACCGATTTAAGGCAGCATTCAGTAATCAATTAATGGAGAATTTATCTCAACAAATGGTTACTTTAAAAGACTAATTGTAAACCTGCTTTCTTTATTTTTGTATCAAGAATAATTGTTGATAAGATGGGAGTATGTATGGACCTATTTGTATTCAATATAATTTATTTCATTAATATATTTGTAATATGTCTGTTTTATAAGAGTGTAAAATAATTCTTATGCTATTCCCACACCATCAACCAAGGTTTTGGGAATGGGCAGTGCATGAGTATTTTTCCAAACTTCTGGTATGTCTTTCAGCACGGTTTGTCATATTTTACGAAACATCTTGCAATGCTATCTATTTAAATTTTCCCATGTTCAGGAATTGGTTCTTGCTTACATACCAAAACGAGAAGCTTCCAACTTGCAATTTCTTGCTCGAATGGAAGTAGACAATGGAAATCAATTGAACAATTTATGGACAGATGAAGCTGATTTAGATCTCCAGGTTGTTACTCAAAATTACAGAATATTGGCAAGAAAGAATCCGTTTAAAATATATCCATTGCCTCTTCATTCTCAATAGGTCACTATGTGGTGCAGGTATACGACAACATTTATAAATGGCCCTTTCCTTTTTCCTGAGATTAGTGATTCCGTCTCATATACAGTCGATGGGACACATTATGATTCTCTATTGCACCACCAGCTCATTCCAGCCCTGAATCATGTAGATATGTAGATAATACATTTTTTTGGCAAGGTGGGACTTATCCACACATTTCAAATCCAGTGAAGCAGGTTCTCAACAGGCATTGCAGAAATGACAGAATTATCATTTATCATTTCCCAACATTCTGGCCACCACGATCACGTAATCAGATCCCTTGAGACTTCTGGTGTGTAGATACCTAAAACATGTTGTGTAGTGGTTTCTGATAACGAATTGGAGCCAAATTACAAACAAGCGTAACGCAATACATTTGCAGCATAACAATCGATATGCTGCAAATGTATGATCTGTAATGGAACATGCTGTTTTGCGATCTCGAGTTGTGGCAGAAAACAGAGAACGACATATTGAACACTTCTTAAGCAATCTGTAGCAGTTTATTTACAATATCTTTATCTTCATGGGTTCATCACTTTTTACTTATTCTACGATTTTGACCCAAATACAACTAAAAACTGATTTTTCCCATCCGCTTTGGCACCACCTTGTAACAAAGAGTAACATAGCAACATGTCTTGATTTTTATTTCCCTCAATCTTTCCACTTTTGAAAAAAAAAAAATTCGAAAAACAAATTCCCATTGCTACACGTATACTCAGAAGAAATATCATGTCATTTTGACCGGTGGTTCTTTTCTTAAAAATTTTCGAAAACGAAATTTTAATTATATTCAACTTGTATATATTTGGTAATTTCTTGTTTTAACAATGGTACTTAAAAATAACAAACTTCGTGAAATGTCTGCTGTATTGTGATAATAACACAGCAGACATTACGTGAATAAAATATAATAATCAGTCATTGAAAATATTTATTAATTTATTGCCGCTATCTCTGAAAAGTATAACAAATGTTAACAATGCTAAATAAATTCCTTTACTCGAATGAATTATATAATTCTATCAACGCTAGTCTGAGCGGTAGATAACAAGTGGAGAAAGAAAATGGCAAAAGTGAATATTTATAAAATTGCATTAAGGTAATATGTATCCAATGTATTATAACGGCAATTGTTTTTTGTCTTACTGTTTTTCGAACATTCTTGTAGGAAAGCAACACTATTAAAGTCAAGCGAAATATTCATTAAGCTTTTGGAATTTTGTGAAGGCAAAAAGTAAAATATATTTAAATATCTTAATAAGTTATTATTAAATTTAATTTAAGCTTATAATAAGTTATTATTAAATTAAATTTAATTAAATAGCTTTATGGAGAAAGTTCTAAATGTGTTGAACTCGAATAATAGAAAACAAGACATTTGAAAATAAATTATGCAAATATTTCAGATACAATCAAATTCAGGGAACAACATTATAGCTCCGAAAATATTTCGAATATATATATTTTTACTCATAATTAGAAATTGTAGGAGAGGTATACTTGTACATCTGTACATTCAGTAGCGCTTTTTGAAGTTAACAGAAACATGAGTAAATCAAATGTAAGTATTTATCTTAAAAAGTGTTTTTTCTTAAATTTAGATATAACTTATTGAAATCAAAATCAATAATTTTAAAATTCACACATTAACATAAAAATTATTTTACGTAATCAAATACGATAGTTCATTCAAAATCATTGGATAAATAACACATTTTAAATCATGCAACTGAAGACAAATCTATACAATAATATTTTTCTTTTAAAATTAGAGAAACATATATATAGGAAATTTAAAATATTTATTTTTTTGAAATACTTATTAAATAAATGTTATTCTTTAATAAATTATTAAGGGAAAAACACTCCTTAAAATAGCGATTTTTTTTTGTGAGATATATATAGATATAAAGGTTAATTACTTAAAAACACGATTTATTTATTCTACCTAATTTTAATATTTCGATTAAGATTAAATTAAAATAGAATAAAGATTAGAAGATCTGAATTCAGTGCAATTATTGCTCAAATTAATCTGAATATTTGAAAATAAAATATTCCAAATTACAGTTAAATAAATGTAAGCAATATCAATAGATCTCTCATCTAGATTTATTGAAAATCATTACATGTTAAATTGTGCACCAATACATACAACAATTTCATTTAATTTACATTTAATAAATGCCTGTTAGTGAACAAGAGGGGCTCAAAAATTACCAGTGTTTAAAGACAAATGTCTTTTGTTGCCAAATTAAGTTGGTGTTGTCATTATGTGCTACTGTAATGTTAATGGCACAAAAAAAATTGACACTAAATCATTGTTTAGTTTTGATTGTTACCATATCAAATTATCGTCTATTATCTTCATCGTCTATGAGATTTAGACTCATCAATATACACCAGAAACCAAGCAATAATCAAACAAGCAATAACAAAATGTTTTGAAATGAATAGGGCTTTATAGACAAGGACTTCTTAGAAAAAGGAATAAATTAAAAAAAGACCTTGCTATGGTGTGCTAACCCTCTACCATTTCTCATTCCTAACATGAATTATTTTTGAACTGCCCTCGTGTGCGTATTTAATACTCTCTATCTACCTATTTCAATAATCTTTAATTACCATGTAACCTCTTACAGAAAACAAATCTTCGCTCTGTACAAGTTCGCCCCTTAATTAACTTATCATTGCTTTGAAATATATCACCCACAAAAACTAAAATAATACAAAATATCCTCGAGATCTTCATAGAATACTGAGCAATTTAATTTTCAGTCTTCGTTTTATTTATTTTTATTGAAATCTGGCATTTCAAAAAAAAAAAGAAGTAATGAAGTGTTTGAGGATAAATTTTATCTTACACCATTCATTTTTTGTTTACACACCCTCCACAAGAAGTAAAAGCAAAAAAAAAAAAAAAAAAAAAAATAAGCATACCAACTTCTCGAAACCGAGGTAAATACAGTAAATGTTTCCCAAAATAGAATTCCGCCGATAAGAGCGAATGGTGTTAGAGACTTTTTCAAAATGCACAAAATATGTTTCTGCTTAGCAAATGCAAGATACAGAGATAGATACTAGAGGAGAAAAAATTATATAAGGATTCCAAGAAGAGGAATCGAGAAATTTTTTTCTCTCAAATTCTTGTAAAAACATATGCTTTGTAGAAATATTTCCTGCTAAAAATATTTTTTAAAGAAATCAGAATGAAAGTGTGTAGCTTCAATTAGAAACTCTTTGATATAATAAGCATGTTAAGAAATTACATTTATTTAAAAGAATAATTAATGTAAAAATTTGAGTTTAAAATAATAATTCCATTTTAAGGTTAGTTACAAAAGACAATTCTAAATTAAATACGTAGCATAAAAAAAGAAACCGTCTGGAACACTAACTGAGATACTAATTTATAAGGTAAGTGTTAAAGTTTCGCATCCAAATATATTAAAAAATTGTAAAAATAACTTACAAAATATATCCAAAATGTTGCAGGTTACGCTGCACTTCCTATTTTATGCAAAACTAAAAAAAATCCCTACATTTATTGCTTCATAATATTTATCTTTTATCATAAATTTTTAACCCAATTTTCAAAAAGGAAAAATATTATCCTCAGTTATTACTATTTCAGAATCAAGAAAATACTTTTTGAAAATTAAATAAAATGTCTAAATGTTCAATCGGAATGATATTATAAATTAGTTTTAATACTTTCAAGAAAAAAAAAATACAGCAATTGCAAAGTTAATATGATGATACAGAATGTAATTTCTTTATATTTATGTGTCCAAGGTATCAGTTTTTAACGTAGTTAACAGGTTTTTACTTTCCTGTAGATAGAACATTAAAAGGTTTCGGACCATTAAAAGAATCCTAAATTTTGAGAAAGACTTTTAAATACTACGCTTTTGTTTTGAACACATTTTCGCTCCATTAAATCTAGTCTAAAACAGTTCTTTGTAATAAGAGAGATTAATGCTTATCATCATCTATGAAAATATATTTGAGGAAATGAAAATAGTATATAAAAAAGACTGAAGTTTTACATGTATTTTTTATTACCATTCTGTAAAATTTGAAAGGATTATCCATATTTAAAAAAAAGCTTTTTTCGTCCCCGACCTGGAATGTTCTTCACAAAAATGCTTAATTTAGTAAATATTATTACCATACAAAGTGGACTCCAACTTTTTTAAATCAGTAGTTTTAGATGTAGGAATCCAAGTAACCATATAAGTACGATTTCCAATAAGGATTCAATAATTCTAAAATGTTTTATTGATTTCCCTTAATCATCAAATGTGTAAACAATTTTATTCATTGAAGTATTAATCACATTTTCTAAGTGAAAGCTAAAAACCTTAAAAAATTTAAGAACAACTGTTGATATATGAATTTCTTCAAATTTATGTGTCGAAATATGAAATCCTATAAAATTATTTTTTTAAATAAAAAAAAATGTATATAACCATTACATGTAATAAATTATTAGCTGAAAAAACTCTGATTGGTGAGGATCCAGCGAGAGGTTAGTTAAATTAAATAAAAACTTATTGTGCATCTTAAAAAACAGCCAAATTATCATATATATACGTTTTTTAGCATCCGCTTTCAAAACGTACGCTTAAATTTGTTATAAACCATTTAAAAAGAGAGAAAAAAATCAACTTAAAATTCAAATTCAACTCTCGGGGTGTGAATTAATTTTATAAACATCAACAATACTGATATATAAATTCAGCATTTTTTAATAAAGTTATAATGTGAAGGCAAGTTTTATAAAAACCATGCATGCCTTATGAAAAATGAGTAAAAACTATAGATATTTTTTTAGGTATTCACTCTCTAGTTATTATTTTTTTATTTTTATAATCACTAAACGAAAAAACAAAAAATGAACACTTATCAATAAAACCATTGCTACTTTTTATATAAAAAATATTTTAGTAGAAAGATATTCTCATTTCTCACAACGACACAGTTTCTCTCTGTGTCGATAAGAATAATGAGCAATATGTATTCAATGAGGCACACGTTAACGATGCACAAAAAAAGCAATAAAATCTCTCGTCGGTTATGTACGTATGCTTATAAAACGCAATGCAGAAAAGCTAAAAGGACTAATTTCGATTTCAATGCCCAGCACCAATGCGCACGATATGCATTTAATTTGTAATTGTCGCAAACGTGAAATCAATGCTCATATTAGACACGGTAAAAAGATATCGTTTTGAAGCAGACGTGGTTGGAAAAGGGAATTTGAAATAAGTTTTTTCCCTTCCTATATGCTTAAGCATTTTACGGCAAAAAGAAATATTCAGGAAATTAAACACTTGACAATCATGTTAAACCTTATCTGTTGGGTGCAATAATATTGTGTTGTTATCTGCCGATGTTTCGACTAATTACTCTCAATAACAATAAAGTAGAATTTTTTCTGTGTTAAAAAGGATTTAAAGCATTAAGAGAGAAACCTGTATACACAATTAGAAGAATTCCTTTGTTCAAATTATTGATGGAAATAATGAAAATGGTTTTTTTCTTTTTTAATTAATAAATTATCAAAAATGAATAATTAGTACTGATTCAACTACTTGTAAATTAAGTAAGTTACCTAATGGCTGATATGAATTTCAGGATTATTCATATGTTTAGATTTGTTATCAAATTTATGTATAAACTAATTTATCATTATTAAATCAAATCTATCATTAAATATTTTCTCCTTGATATTTATGAAAATGTGTATAAAAATCATTGAATATTCGGAAATACTAAGAAGGACATTAATTTTTATTATTCATGTGATATATATGTTTCGTATCATTGGCATGATAGGATGTAAGCCGACGGGTAGCAACAGCTACTGGAAAAAAGAAAGAGGTTTCCCGGTTTTACCTCAGTTTCCCTAATTTGATTTTTGAAGTTATAATTTCAAACATTTTTTATTGACATAACGATTCAAATTTTAGGTAAACAATATTTTGAGAAACTCCATTTTTCAAAGCAATATTATTATGATTTCGAATATTAATGAAATATTCTTTTTGCATCCTGATCATCTTATTATTAAAAGTTAATTATAAAAAGAACAAAACGCATTTTCCTTGATTTAATAAATGTTATCAAATCACTTTTCTGTCATTTAAATCCGAAATGTATTTAAAAATCTAAAAAAATGGTTCGTATTTCTCCATATTTCTCAATTTTTCAGAGATTGCAATCCAATTTTGAATCATAATTCCTTTGTTCCTACCTCTCTAATTCAATACCAATATATATTGGGTATTTTGATGATAAAGCTACGCTATTAACCCCTAATTATTAACCTTGCGAATTACTATGAATAAAAAAAAAATAATTTTAATTTAGCAATACCAATCCGTTGCTTGAACCACATTTTTGTTTTAATGTCTGAAAGGTACCAAAATATTTAAGCATTTGAAACAAAAATTTCCACAGTGTGCTCGCAATATAAAATGATACACAGGAAAGCTCTGATTATTATAGAAATCGGTCTTGGTGGAAATATTGAGTTAGCAACTGTTATGGCGATAGTAAATTTTAAAAAAAAAAGTGTTTTTTTTTTTTTTTTTTTTTTTTTTTTTTAATTTTTGGGGGGGGGGGACCTAAAAAAAAAGTTTTTTTTTGGAAAAAATTTGGTTGTGGTTTGATATATTTTTTTACAATGTGTTTATGAATTAAGAAATAAAATTGCCATTTTTTACAAGAATAAAACCCAACAGATTCCGCGAAATTTCAAGAGAGTTTATTTGAGAAGAAATCGAACGACTTGGGCAGCTTATTCAAGAAATTAAATACCATGAATCTTCAACTCCAAAAATCATATAGACATGTGTTGTATAGGAATGATAAAGTTGATGCTTTTCTTATCGAAAATGTGAAGCATACATTAAAGCAGGAAAAAAAAATTAATGTTTGCAATTGCGGATGAATTTGCTAACATGTATAAAGCTGTAAAACAACATATGAATGGTGTTTTTCTGACCATGTGGGCAAAGTACTTCCAAAAGTATTTTCTTGCTGACCATAGCTTGATATTAAGTTACGAATCAGTGAAGTATCCATATCAAAATGCTCCCTTTGAAAAATTATTAAATACATCATGTAAATCTAATATAATATTATTTAGGTATGTATTATATCAGTATAAATGAGTATTTTATTTTTTATTTTGTCAGAATGTACTTTATTTTTCTCTCCTTTCAAAAAATCAACCAATTTTTTTAAATAATATTTTATTTTTGATATGCTCGCACACCTCATTTAATGTTATCACGCTCCCAAGAGGGTGTATCTCCTTTAATGAGAATCTCTATTTTATAGTGCTTCGCTAACGCGTGGAAGGGTTCTTAGAAATATTCCCGACAAAATATTTTTTTCAATCTATTTTTCATGATTACTTTCAAAAACCCCTTTTATCACCATTTTTCTGAGTTTTCCAACATAATCAACAGCTTTTATCAAATTGTTTTTTGATCAAAAGATTCACATTTTAATGTGTATTTCCATGCATTTTTAATTTTAACACTCGTTTTGAACTTAAAGAAGCCACATTTGTTTTTGTTTCTCTCAAACTGTATCTATTTATATGTATAAAGGGAAATGTATGTGGTCTACGTAAGACAAAGAAAGGAAGATACAGAGACTGGATGGTTGGTCCTTTGAAATTATGGAGGACGATGATGTGCATTCAAAACAAATTTCTTTTAAATTTTACTTAAAAGTGTTTTAAAATTTAATTTTGAAACGAATTATAAGAGAGATGTGATATAATCTGCTCCTAATTCTTGTACATGTTAGGTACTCTGATCCCATCATCATGATTACTTGTATCTCTGATTCCATCATCGAAGTTTCGTTCCGGTGAAAAGAATTCTGCATTCTTCATAGCGAAAAAATCATTCCGATTTTGAAGTAATACTTTGGATATTCTGTAGTATTGTGATATTGTGTTGTGTAATTGCGTGGTGTGTTGTGATCTATTCATATTTTGTGATAAATAGCTGCTAAGTGTACCTTTAAGAGATAGAGAATCTCTAAGAGATCCCACAGAAATTTGCTTCTGATCTTGCAGGTTTTATCCCTTTATTGTGAAAAGTTCCTTCTTTTTAAAAAAAATGTGTCCTTGAATATATTTTTATAATTTTTATGTGTCACGTATCCTCAATTGTTGTTTTTCATTTTAGTTATTATTGGTGTTTTCTACTTTCTAACGTAAAGCTAACTCAAAAGTATTATATTTAATTTTTTTTAGATCACTTCTCTCATTTATTCTCCAGTAACAAAAAACATCCCTTTTATTCTGACCTTGAACCACTGAAAGAGAGTTGCGAGCTGTAAATTAATCATTTTAAATTAATCAAGCAAGAAAGAAAAAAGAAAACCGATTGCAAGTGCACACATTAAATCATGTCATTACATTTAAAGAGCCGCGCCGAAACACGTTCTTTTAACAATTACCCCCCTCCTGATAGCCAGAAGTGAAATCCGAGTCCATATCACCAAGGCCGAAAATCCAAATAGCCTAACTCTATAGATTTCTTGGTATTGTAACGCCATATAGTAACACTGAAAAAAACAAATGAAACGTTCTCATAAAGCGTATATCTATTGATACATTGGTCCTTAGAAGACACTCATGAAGAGTATCAAATGTGATACGCTGGGAGCGATCGGGTTAAGTATATCCATTTGTTCCGTAATAGTGCATGATTTTTTTTTTTTCAATTTAGAATATATTTCGAATTTCTTTTTTTTTTAAAAAAAAATAAAAATGCGTGAAAACTGTTTTTGTTTCAAATATTAGAAGAGAGGAAGGAAAATGAAGAAGAGAAAAAAGAACCAGCAAAAAAAGAAGATACAAGAAGAATTAGCAAATAAGAGACGACGAGATGAGGTAGAATTAGAGAAGTTAAGGATTGAGGCTCAGGTTATGTCGAATCAAGGGACATTGACGGTAAATACTCGTTCACCGAGCATTGAATGAATAAGATGCTACTTAAATTCAATATGAATGAAGATATCAGTCTGTATTTGATAATATTTCCATGCGAAGCAAATATGATGCACTTACCAAAATAGTTTTGGGTTACACATATGTTGGATCTACTCTCAGAAGAAAAAACACAACTAATAGCTCGAGATCCTGAAGAAAAGGCAAAAGATAATAATCATGTGAAGATGTTGTTACTCAAAATATTCAAATTAACTCCAGAGAAGTTTAGGCAGTTGTTTATAATTCACCAGAAAAGTGCTGAAAATACGAGGTGGGATTTCTACCAAGAAATTCAAACATTCTTTAATGGATAAATTGAGGGACTTAACGTCAAAACTTTGATCAGTTTCAATATCTGATTATGGCAGATCAAATGAAGAAATGAGCTCTCGTCGAATTTAAAGAGTATCATTTAGACGAATGGCCAAGTATCAACTGGTCAGAGGACTTAGCTGAGAAACTCGAATAATATGAAGATATCCGGAAGACATTGAAGCCCGAACCATGCCTACTTTTTCACCTACTTTTCAACCGAACCACGCTTCACCTACTTTTTCAAAGGAAGAAGCCAAATTACCGAATCAGTTCGTTAATATCAGAACATTTGAAATAGCACACAGGTGAACTGAAAATTTTAGACCTGAAAGTAAATACTATGAGACTCATCTGAGTAAATATTTTGAAAGCAGAACGTCTAGAAAATGTTTTAATTGTCTTTCTAATAACCATTTAAGCTACAATTGCCCTAAAGTCAAGAAAGAGTCGGAACATGCGAAGCCATTGAACTCTGAAGTACAAACCTATTACGTTGTTCCGCAGAAAGGTCTACATCTGAGAAATATTACACTTGGTGAGAAAACCATTTCCTCTCCTATAGGTACTGGTATTTCAGTTAATCTCATCTGTGAAGACGTAAATACAAAGATTGTCGACCAACAAAAGTTTTCTAAGAGATGCAACGTCCTATCTGGGATAGGTGAATCTCAAGTGTTGACGAAAGGTACTTTTGAACATAACTTTAATATAATGACCATTATTCCTTAACATGGTAAGTTGTGTCGACTGAGCCTCTTATCTTCGAAGCAGTCATAGGCGCTTACAGTTTGAAGCAGGCTTCTTTAAATTTCCCCTAAAATGGAGTTCAGTTCCACAAACATGAGGATAAAGCATGCCTGATGCAAATATTGGAATTACATCTTGAAAATCAGTTATATTGGAGTCACATCCTCGACTCACAAATAAAAAATGATTTGACAAGAATAATTTTCTCTTACACACTTGAGAAGACCGAATCTTCAGATGTTTCAATGAGAATATTTTCGAAAGACAATATCCCAGTCTACTACCCAGAGCTCTCGTTTGCCATTTGAAGAAAAGCAAGAAGTCAACTAACATGTTGAAGAATGGCTTGAACAAGGAATTATCAGACTTAGTTCATCCGAATAATCTAGTCCAGTAGTATTAATGCTGAACAAAAACAGAGATTCCAGGCTTTGTCTCGACTACAACAAATTAAACTGCGAGCTTGTCAAGCTTGCCACTACCTGTAATAGATTATGTGATCGATAGACTACAAGATGCAAAAGTATATACAACCTTGGATTTGAAAAAAAGATTTTTCCATGCCGACATCATAAAGGACTATTTGAAATTCACTTCTTTTATTGTTCCCGATGGACCATATTAAACTAACAAAGTATCATTGGGCTTAAGTACTAGTCCCAGTGTCTTTCAAAGATATGTTTATAATATATTTCGAAATTTGATAAATAAAGCCATAGAAATAATTTACATAGTCAATTTAATAATTCCATTCGCAGATGAAGATGAAGTTTTGAGTAAACTAAGAGTCGTTCTGTATGTTGCATCCAAATACAGTCTTGAAATTCAATTCAAAAAGTGCCAGTTTCTAAAAAGAAAAGTAAAATTTCTAGGACATATTGTGGAAAACGCTATTGTTCGTCCACTCACTAAAACTCTCACTGTAAGAAAATTTCCTAAGCCAACAACAGTTAAACAAGTTAAAAGTTTTTTAAGCCTGACTGGTTACTTTGAAAATTTATACCTGAATATTCTAAAATCGCGAAACCACTTAGTGATTCATTAAGAAAAGAGAATCACTTTAATTTTAGTCAATCTCAAACAGAAACTTTTGAAAACCACAACAATTTTGACAAACAGTCCAGTTTTGACTATCTTCAATCAAGGAAATCGAATTGAATTGCGTACTGACGCAAGGTGCTATAGGTCCTAGGTTACGGCGCTATGCTGTTGCAAGAGACAGAAGATGGAAAGTAGCATCCTATCCTCTACATGTTTAAGAAAACAAGCCCTGATGAAGAAAATACAGTAATGAGCTAGAAGTCCTTGCTATTGTAGAAGCTATAAAGAAATTACGTGTTTACCTATTAGGTGACAAATTCAAGATAGTGACACATTGCTAACATTCCAAAAACCGTGATCAAGAAAGATCTAGTTACAGCACTGCTAGATGGGCATAATTACACGAAGAATTTGAATATGATCAAAGGATTTAGCATTTAAATACTTTGAGCAGAAATCCTGTCATGATGTTTATGGATGATACATTGACCGCCAAATTGAAGAAAGGACATATGAAAATATTAGCACATTAAAAAAACTCCTAGGTAGCGAGGAATCGTAGGAATGTTTCGTGGAAAAATGGAATATTATACAAATTCGTAAGCTGACGTGTACTCATGGTTACCCCTAGTGGTATGTAGACTGAATTAATTAAATTAGTTAGTTCTTGAAAAGGTCACTTATCAGTGATCCAAACTGAAGAAGTGATCAAACAAGATTTTTTTAATTCCAAATTTAGCAAAACTTACCCTTAAAAATGCAGAACTTGTGTGTCTTGAATTCTATCCAATAGAAAGTCAAGAAAAAAAATGATTTCGAAATGCAATACCTAAAATGAGTTACCTTTCAATACATATCATATTGATTTCATTGCCCATTGCCATCAACTATTAGAAACTATCAACTGATCCTGACGATAATTGATGCTTTTACGAAATTCACTTGGTTATACCCAGTAAAAACTGTTTCCTCAGAACTGTACATTGTAGGCTGAAAGTACAACAAGGTATATTTGTCAACCCCAAACAAATAATAATCGATAGAGGATCTGCTTACATCTTAAACCTTTTGTGACTATTGTTAAGAAGAAGGAATATAACATCTAAAAATTACCACTGGAGTTCCACGAGGTTACGGTCAAGTTGAAAGAGTCCATCTCTCTCTTATCGCAGTGTTGACCAAATTATCACTCAATGATTCAACAAAATGTTATCAATATGTAGACCGGCTCCAAAGAATAATGTACAGTACTAACAGTCATACTACTAAGTAGACACCATTTGACCTAATAACTGGCTTTCTTATGAGAAATAAAGAAGTCATAAAGATTAGAGATCTACTGATCGAAGATCTGGAAGACGAATATCTAAATTAAAGGGAGAGCATCCGTCAAGATTCAAAATGAAATATTTTTAAGATTGAGTCTGAGAATCAAAGAACATATAATATGAAGAGAAAAATGCCTCTCCCCAGTACAAACCGGATGATTTAATAGTGGTTCAACGTACACAATTTGGTGTAGGCCTTGAACTCATACCTAAGAGTTTTAGACCTTATCGAGTTACTAAAATTGCGCACATAGATAGATATATGATAGAGAGAGTAGGAGATTACGCAGGAAAAAATATTATCCACCACTTCTGCTCATCTAATGAAACATTTCTTTCCTGTGTAGATAAAATCAGACACCTTATGTTCTTAATAACAAATCCTTCTTTTGATCTTTTTGAAGTTTATTTTTGTAATGTTTATATTTAATATATATATATATATATATATATATATATATATATATATTATATGTAAACTTGTGTTCGATCAGATTCTAAGGTCATTACCAAATGTCGCTGTGGTCATCGACTTTGAGGACTGGCCAAGTTGTAGGATTTATACATTCTGAGATGCCTTCCTAAACTAGAGGCCACCACGAACTTGACCTCCACTCTTTGACCTCATTCCAATGGGTTCGCACGAGTCTTCACAGTGGCAAGGGGGTTTTCAGCATGGAATGACCTGTGATCCATAGCTCCGTATGTATGCTCAATAGTTGTATTTTAACCTTGTAAATACTTTCTAATTATATTATTTTTTAAATGTCATTTTTTTTTTGAAAAAACCGCTTCTTCACTGAATCTAGCACGGTGCCTGGACAACATAAAAAACGAGCCATATAACCCCATTACAATATTGAACTTCAGAGCCATATTTATAAATGAAAGTTTTTCTCTTTATTTATTACACTTCTTTGAGCTATTTAGCAATACTCTCTTAGGAAATCAAACTGTGTAAAAAAACTAAATATTTTACTACTTCAAAATGTTTCTAACCCTTTGACAGTTACATTAACTATATTGAGAAAAATAAAATATTCCGAATCAATCACAGTCCACTTTCAATTGGTTGTCTTTACATGCTTTTAAAATGAAAGATTACTTAGTTTTATTTGAAAATTCTTTTACTACAAACCATGCACCACAATATTATGCTTCGAAAGTAGTTTTTACTCTCTGAATAATGTTGGTAACTTTAAAACCAGAAGTCAATATGATAATCTTTTTAAAATATTTCTTTTAGGCTGTATAGCATTTCTAGCTTTAGTTATAAATACTTTTTTAAGAAAAACATTTATTTTTGTTTTATTTCTTTTAATAAAATCTAACTAAAACAACAACTACTTAAACATTTTAGAATTCTAACTTTTTTTCAATTGCAACGTTGAGTAACTTTTCATTAGTGTATTTTCATAAGCTATTATTTATTATACAGAATATATATTGATTTATCGCTTTGTTCATTAAGTATTTTGGAGTGCAAATTTTTTTATGTATTGAATGTGCATTACTTATTTACGTACCAAATATAATTGACATAGATTGTGGAGTTTAAATGGATGGAAATAGATCTGAGACAGTTTGACAATTTTCCGTCTTTATTTCCAATTCTTTAGATATGCAATGATTATTGCTCATACTGTTACCTACTTAAATTAACGTTATGTGAAATGAAATAGTCACACAATAGAGTCAGTACAAATCACATTTGTTGCAGCTATACTTTTAATTAGCTACCCTAGTGACCATTGTTTGACCAACTCGAAAATGGTTATGTGAAACATTTTTTTTTAAAAAAAGGTATATTTAGAGTATTTTTCCGATCAAAATAAATAAATTAACTAATGAGTGAGTGATTTAAAGAATTAGTGGGAGTGAATAAATGAACAAATGAGTGTGAGTGATGGAGGGAGGGAGGGAGGAAAGGAATTAATGAGTGTGTGTGTGAGAGAGAGTAAATGAATGATTAAATGAACGAATGAAATTTTCATTTCTTAGTTATATTACTGTAATAATATTGAAATAACATTAATTTTAACTTTGAATTGAATTCTGGATTAGCCTGAATGTAACTCTACACGGAATTTAACACGACACCAAAATCTTTTATGGAGATAGAATAAATGTGATGAATTGAATACTATCCATGCATTTTACGAGAACAAATTCAAAGAAAATATAATTTAATCTAACAACATTTATTTAAAATAATTAAGAACATAGGTTATATTCATGACAATAAAATCATGTAACGTAAAATAAAACAGGTAATATTTGCAAAGTGTAATGAAATAAATACAAAAGGTTTTACCAAGACCTCGAATTAGTGCGAGGCAATATTTTAACGGGAAATGATGAGTGGAACAGTATCACGTTATATCCGGATGAGAGCAAAAATTTAATATTTATTTTTTTAAGAAAAAATAACTCTTTTGGCTGCTAAATTTGTTCTTTTCAAAATTTTAAGTGGAACAAATTATTTAATTATTTTAGTTTCTCTTTCATTAGCGGCATGATGCATGGATTATAATAGTTGTGAAGAAGCCATAAGGCATCACATTATATTTATATATATAACGGCTGTTATTAAGTATCTCAATTTCTTAGATTGGAACACATCTTTCAGATCTTATGAAGAAGAGATTGAGAAATTTTATTGGGTATCTGGGTAGTTCTCCTGGCAGCAAGTTAATAATAATGACTCTAAAGTGAACATGAATTTGGTGCGCTGTTCGGATAATGAAAATGAAAAATTAATAACAATCCATTAAAGGTAGGTGTCAGATAATTAAAGGGATGCATCTTGCTATTATTTTATATTATGCATATAAAAATAAATTTTTAAATTTTAATTCTTAATGAAACAAAATACAATCACTTCATATTTCTAAATGGCACTAGATTCTGAAACAATCTTCAGTTTTATTTGGTTATTACTTTTTTTTAAAAATTTAAGTACTAATGGCTTTGAATATCATCACATCTATTGTACAGATGTAATTAGAGTCAGTGAAGAATGAAAGAAAAATGTTTTTCACTTATGTCAACATAAAATCTTTTCTTAAAACATCCCATATTGATTTATGTAGGTACAGTATGGTATTATCAAAAACTTTGCATTAAAGTTATAAACTGTTCAATTGTAGCACTTCCTGAAATTAAATACACAAAAATGAATTATACACCTTTATAAAGTATTTCCATTTAGCATTGGATTCCTCTATATTATACTAAATGAATATTAATATTCAAGTAAGTAAATTTAAGGTTTTGAATGTGAAAACAAAACAAATTGTATTTAAACAGATTTATGTAACAGGTCTAAAACAAATTATTTAATATTAAAACAAAATTTATCCATAAGCAGATGTTTTGTTTCAATTTATACGTAATATATCCTCAGTTTGTAATATACATACATAATCGGATTATGTTTATTTAATAAAAAAAAGACCGCCACTAGCTTAAATTCTTTTAAGCTTTCAAATGTTCCTGCTTACAAAAAAACGTTTATAAATTGGCTAAAATATTTTCATAGAGAAGTTACTAAATAAATTTTGCAGTTCCAGAAAACGTCTACCCTCTCAAGTTCCAATTTATCTCTGGAACCCTTTCGACCAAATTTAACCTTTCATTCTTAAGTGAGGATTAGAGACCATTACAGTTTTGCTTTTAGTTCTGCGCTTTCGGAATCTTTCCAAATAATTCGTAAAAAATGCTTACGAGTCTCTTAAAAGCAGCTTAAATGCTTAACTGGGATTCTAGAAGTAATTTTTTTTCCTTAAGGGTTTGACTAACTTTTAGAAATACCAACTTATCACGTCAGTAGAAAAATAAACATATGCATTAAAAACAAAATGACTTCAATTAAGCTAAGATATGCATTTAAACGTTATTTTAGAGCTTTAAATTTAGAGGGAAAACATAAAACGCATATGAATTTGAATAAGTTTTAGTTCAAATAAAACAAAAACATCAGTCGCATATTTAATAAACATCCATATAGCAGCACTATTGGAATTAGTTGTAAAATTAGTACTCATTATTAAGTCTAAGCAGCAACTAATTGTTAACAAAGATTGTTTAGTTGAAAATACGATACTTTAAGTTATTCCTCATAAGGAAAACTCTTAGGCAGAAAGATAAGGGGAACGTGAGAACAGTGTAGCATCTCTATTCCTAGTTTTCTAGCTTTGCATTCCTTACGAAGATAAAATTGGCCTAGATGCCAGTCCAGGAACGTGAGGACTGATTCCAAGATCTCAACAACAGAGTAGAATCACCATTCCTCTCTTTTCCTCTCTGTGACACACACATGCCCTTTATACGAGAACAGTGGAACTTTTATTTGTGTAGTAGTGTTGGATACTTTTCACACGAAAAATTTGTACAAATTCTAAATTGCAAAATGTATTTTTTTTTGTGACCTTGTATGGAGAAAATTAAAGAGAGATTTAATTTGTTTTTCCACAATGGTTACGGGGAAAAGAACATTTTATTTTGTTTCTGTTAGGAGGAGTGTAATTGAAGGTTTTGTAAGATATTGTAAAATCTGATAAGTATTATGTGTGTGTGATTTTATTAAAAATGTAAAAAATACATTCATTCTCGTCATTTCAAAGTTTTAGATTTGTTTCGTCGATAGTATTGAAATAGTGAAAATATTTGGTGCATGGTAACTAACATATGAACTGAAAATGATAGAAATTGAGCTGACAGAACCACAGATATAGAAGTTTTCGAACGTCAAATTTTGGGGTAATTCGAAATTTCGTTTCTCGAAAAATTGTAGCTTAACAAGTCGTATCAATACAGCAATTTCGTTTTTGAAAATGTTGTTTTGTTCAGTATATTGAATAGTTTTCATAACTTCGTTTTTGAAAAATGTTGTTATTTAGTAAATTGTATCAGTTTTGTATATTTGATTGTGTTAGTTCTTTGATTTGTATAATTAAAATGAAATTTGAATTACAGTATTCATTTGTTAAGTGTTTTAATGATTTAACGAAGTTTGAGCTGTATATTTAATTTGAAGTTATTAGAATTTGTTGTTTCGAATTGTTCTTAACTTGTATAGCTACGTTGCATTGTTAGAATAATGGCTGAAAAAAGGGATTTAGAGAGGTTTAAAAATCAGGACACCTCTAATAGGGGATAGGTTACAAAATTGATTTCTAAAATAATGAATCGTTTGTCAAAACCTGATTTTGAAATTGATCAACTGGAAGGTATTTTGGTTCAGCTACAAACCAAAGACGAACTGCTCAAATCCATAGTTAGTAAGATTGAAAATGTTTAAGACATCGCGAATATAGAATCGGAAATTAAAAAAAAATAGATGAGAGTAAAATGAAATCATTGTTTTTAACTCTGTTAAATTTAAAAACAAAATAAAATTATTATAATCCGTAAATGAACAGGAAACTAGAAATATGCTTCAAATCCCAGAAAATAAAAGTAAACCAAATGCAAACGTAAAATTACCAAAATTGAAAATCCAAGCATATTATGGTTTCCTATCAGAGTACTTAAAACTTGTAGAATGAATTTGAAAATGCAACTGACAAATACCCATCACTTTTGAATATTGAAAAATTTTCGTATTTGTATAGTAATCTCCGGGGTGAGGCTCTTTCTCGTATAAAAGGTTTCGAGATTACTGTAGATAAATAAAAATCAGCTTTAAAATTATTGAAGGATTCGTCTGAATGACGTGTAATTAATGCTCAGATGTCAAAAGGGTTGTATACGATCCCCTTAAGAAATTCTAGTAATTTACAAGGGTTAAGGAATTTAAATTTTGAATGTCAGATACCCATTTGTCAGATACAAATGTCAGATACAAATTTGTTATTTAGAGAGTTTGAGTGTGAAATCAGATACTTATAATGTTATGAATAGTGCAATTATTTAAAAAACTTTTCCTTAGGGACTTTGCATAAGAATATAGCACAACTCAGATTTCTGGTACTAATTATAATCTGAATGAATTGATGGCTTTTTTACATAGCGCTATCAGCACGCGTGAGAGAGCTTTTCGCATCGAATCGTATCCCCCCCCGCTTGTCTCGGAATTCGAATTTTTAGTCTAAACAACTCGATCGTCATCAGTTCGACTCACCGAATCATAATAAATTTGTACCATCAGCCAGTGAATTGTTAACTAATATATCGAACAGCGGATGTTTATTTTGCTGTCAATTACATTCGTCTCATCTGTGCGAAAATTCTAACACTAGAAAAAAAGAGGGAAAAACTGCTTCGCGAAAAGAGATGTTTATTATGTTATAAATTAAATGGTTATGTTAAAAAAAATTCAAAGGAGTTGCCTGTTCTTTCTATCATGGCAGACATACTGGAGCCATTTCTTTCAAACTGGAAATTCTAAAAGTAAGAAAAGGGAAAATGTTCCAGAAAAAAATTGTAATGAAATAGTAGCTACTACCGCTAATAATATAGTTAATGATAAAAAGAGATATTTTTGTAATGTGTGAGAGAAGAAATAATTGGGATTGAATTGTAAGATTATGCTTTCATTGTTTGACTATGGTAGTGAACACATATTTGTTAAGAAAAACAGTATTTCTGAGAAGTTTGGATTAAAAATTATTGGATCGGAAATATTGAGTATTTATTCTTTTGGAACTATCAATCCTAGGTTGCAGGTTTGTCGCAAAGTATAGATGAAATTGCAAAATGTTTTGGAATAAAGGTAAGTGGTTGTCGAGGTATTTGAAATAGACGAAATATCGAGCGCGTCGATTCGGGTGCAAGATAGGGATACATATGCTGAAATGGAGGATAGGGGATTATCTTTGACATTTGATTTTAAGGAATTGTCTAACAATCGTCAGATTTCGCTGTCCTTTGGAGCAGATTATATTTGGGATTTGAAAAAAAGGTTCAAATGTTTGAATTCGTCATTGGTAGTTATACAAACTGTATTTAGATGGTCACTTCTAGGTAGATGTGATGAGCGGACTGATTCTACGTTGATTAATTTCATTCTGAGTGAAAGGAAGTTGATTTCCGCTGAAATGCGATGTTTTTGGGAGTTGGGAAGCTTAGGGATTCGAAGGGATGAAATAGACTCAGGTATGGAACATAAGGAAGGTTTAAAGGAATTTAATTTATCGGTCAAATTAGTGGAAAATAAATATTGTATTAAGTTGATTGGGGAAAAAAGCATGCAAGAAAAGTTAGGAAATAATAGTGAAATGCCATTGAGATGTTTTAAAGGTTTGGTAGAGAATTTTAAAAGTATCCGGTGTTGTATAAAGAGTATCGAAAGGTTGTTGACGGTTACCTCGAAGAATGAGTCTTTATTTCACTTGCCCCACCATGCGGTTGTATGAGAAGACAAAGTCAGCAGTTGTCTTAGAATCGTGTTCGAAGGAGCGGCTCCCGAAGAAGGACAATATTCACTGAATAATTGTCTAAAAACAGGAATTAATTTGTACTGTAATTTATTTGAACTTTTGATCAAATTTCGAGAAAATGCTGTTACGTACATAGCTGACATACGCAAGCATTTCTGCAAATTTCAGTTGATACAGAATACAGACGATTTACCAGATATTTTTGGACAGAAAATTTAAATTCAAATAAGATTATTTTAATGAATTTCACTCATGTTTTGTTCGGACTAACGCCGAATCCTTAACTACTCGCAGAAACTTTTGAATTTCATTTCGAAAAGTACAGAGACTTGCTTCCAGAAACTTGTAAAGCACTTTCAAAATCATTCTGGGTTGATGACTTTGATGGAGGTACAGAACAGGTAGAAACCGCTCTAAAATCTAAAAATTACCAATGAAAGTGTGGGAATATTAAGAAATGCTGGAATGGTACTTAGAAAATGGCAGACAAATTTAGTAAAACTTCCTGAAGCTTGGAGGAGAAAAGGTATATAAACTCAAGAAGACAAAACCATCAATATTGGATGTGGTGCTCCTACGAAGGTTCTGGGAGTAGCCAAGGATCCAGACAAGGACATGATCTTTTTTGATTTTATCAAATTGATAAACTTTCTTGCCAATAGATGCAGTATCAAAAGATTTATACTGCAGATACTTGGTCACATTTTCAACTCGATTGGATTCTTGAGACCATTCATCTTTAGAGAAAAGATGCTTCTCCAAAACCTTTGAGCACCTGAAATGGATTGGGTTGATAAAATTCTTTTCTCACTAGACTAAAGAAGCAGTTGTGGGGTAGCAAACTTAAACACCTAAATAGTGTCGTGATCCCTAGATATTACATTTCGGAGTTCACTTTGTATGATTTTATTTCATTTGATATTAATTCCTTTTCAGATGCCTTCCATAGCAGCATATGGATGCATGATATTTCTTCGAGGAGTTACTCGTGATAACAGCGTTTCTGTTAAATTTGTATAGTCAAAGAGTAGGATTTCCCCTCTAAAATCTCTAACTTTCCCTCGCTTGGAATTATTCAGATGTTGGTTATCTGCTAGGTTATCTAATCAGGTGAGTAATTGTTTGAAATCGAAGTAAGATGTTATTTCTGGACCAATTCGAATTTATGAGAGCATTGGATAAAGAGTAATATTGAGAATTATAAATCCTTTGTAAGAAATAGAGCCAGGGAGATTCAAAATTTGACAGAATGAGAACAATGGTCTTATTGTTCAGTGAAGGAAACTACCGCAGATCCTTTCCAGAGGTATTCTGGCCCCAGACTTAGCCAAAATTCCATTGTGATGACACGAACCACCATGGCTAAATAGTTCCAGTGAGTTTTGGCCAGGTAAAATTGAAACTGATAAACCTATCGGATATCTAGTGTTACGGAAGGAATTTCAAATTGTTCAAAATAAATGTGAATTACATTATTCCTAGTTTGTTTTAGATATGATAAGTGTAGTGTCTTATATAAGGTGTTAAAAATACAGTTTCAATTAAACTGTTTGTATATAGACTTAGGAAACTACCAATAGAAATAGGACCTTGTAATACAACTGAACTTTTAGAAGCTGAAGAAGCGTGGATAAAATATGAACAAAATCTTGTCTACTCTTCCGAATTGGAAAATAAAGTAAAGACTTTATAAGTTTGTCCAATTTTCAGATGATAATAACGTTTTACGTGTTAGGGTCAGACTTGAAGAAAGTGAATTTCCTTGTAATGAAATTCACCCGATACTCTTGTCAAACCAATGAAAATTTACTGAGTTGTTAATTTTTAGAGAACATAACAAAGTTTGCCATGGTGGTGTGCCTGCAACCCTTGCTAAAATTCGAAGTATGTATTGGATTCCGAAGGATAGACAGAGATTGTCAAAAGGGTTTTGAAAGACTGTTTGATTTGTAGAAAATGTTATTTGAAACCTGCTCAACAAGTAACAGAACAATTATCAAAAAATAGAATTATTGAAAACACCGCTTTTATAGTGACTAGAATTGACTCTACTGGTCCCGTAATTTTTCGCTCTGGGAAAGGCAGAGAGCAAAAATCGAATATAGCCTTGTTTACTTATGCTGCCATACGAGCTCTTTACATCGAGCTAATAATTTATATGACAATGGATTATGCTGGATTATTTCGGATAATGCTAAGAGTTTCAGAACAAGTGATGTTTTCAAAATTATAGTTGATTTGGATTTAAAGAAACTTGTAACCATACGTGAGATAAGATGGCAGTTTATTCCCCTTGGTGGGGTAGTTTCTTCGAACGCCTCATGATGAGTATTAAAGAACTTTTAAGGGAAATTCTTGGTAATGCGTATCTTAGCCTTGAAGAAATGACGACTATTCTTGGCGAAATCGAAATTGCATTGAATCATAGACTCCTAACTTATACAAATAATGTTTTAAATGAACCAATACCTCTCCTCCAGCCTATTTTCTGTTTCCTGGATAGGAAAATCTTAGTTATCCTGTACATTTTGTAGACATATTTAGTAATGAACATTTCACAAGGGAAAATTTGTCTAGACAAATACTGTATCAAACTAAAATTTTGCATCAGGTCTGGGCAAATTGGAAAAATAATTATTTGATGCATTTGCGAAATACGCATAATTTTACAACTCCAACTCTGGAAAAGGATCTTAAACGGGAAGGTATAGTATTATTAAACGGGACCCCTAAATTTAAGTACTTGTGGCCTCTTGATATAATTGAACACGTTATTATTGATCGTGACGGCCATATACGTTCTTGTCTTGATCGAACTGCCAAAGTTCAGGCCAAACACCCAGTTCAATTAATTTATCCACTTCAAATAATTTGATGTATAAATCTTTATATTTAGTTCATTGTCATGTTGTGTTTTATGTCTGTGATCATCTGTAATGTAATTTGAAGTGTATTTAATTGTTCTATCAATATTTAATGCACTTTTAACAGAGTACAGGTAAGGTGTGTTAAGAAAAATGATGTCCGTCGACCCCAGGGAGGAGGCGTCAGCATGGAAGAAAATAACACTTTTTTTTTTCTGTTGGGAGGAATGCAGTCAATAGTTTTGTATTAGAATGATGGTTTGTAATTAAATTTTTCTAAGATAATATAAATTTTGATAAGTATAGTAATTGTGTGTGTGTTTATTAAAATATGAAGAAGACAATCATCTCGTCATTTCGAAGTCTTGGATTTGTTTCGTCAATAGTATTGAAATAGTGAAATAATAGTAATCTATAATTTTTTCACGTAATTTTAGCTTCTCACCTCTTCATGGTGAGTTTATTTTATACGTTTATTGTAATAAGATCTCGGATAAGATAAGAAATATTTCTAAAGGAATTCATGCAGATGGATGGAATTTTAAAATTTTGTCTATTTTAAAAGTTTTTGGTTTTCAGTATCTGAAAAGAAAATTGTAAACTCTTTTTTATTACATTTAACATATTTTAAGGATAAATAATGAAAACAATTTCTGAGAAATTTATAGCTATTAACTTGCTATACATAATTTACTCAAATATCATGAATGAAATGTTATTTATAAGTAAAATAAATTTTCGTAATAATTTATGGAAAATATTTTTAGGTCTTGCAAAAATAGTTTCCTTTATTTAAAAACATTTTATATACTTCCAGATATTTTGTTGATGTTTCAGTTATACATTTTGTTCAACGTGGCATTTATATAAAATATTCTTCAAATACTAAATTGCTTCTAAATGCACATATAATAAAACAAATATGAAGTCTATTATGTATTTTCAAACACACAAATTTTTGAAAGAATTAATTTTTCGTTTTCTACTGTCGTATTTTCTTCTAGGATCGTAAAATCTCTTTTTTTGCATTTCGAACCGTTAAGATTATTCTTTCTTAAGTTATTTATTCACTCATTAAGATTCAAATTGCATTTTGATATGAAATATTTTCTTTCACTCAATATTGAACTGGACAGAAAGAAATAATATTGTTTGTTCATCATAACCAAAGTAGAAATAAACATTGCAAGTACATTAAATGTCATATTTGTACCTGAATAAGAAAATTAATTAAATATATCAATCCTTTAAAATTTAATAAAT
Source organism: Nephila pilipes (assembly GCA_019974015.1). Taxonomy (NCBI): domain Eukaryota; kingdom Metazoa; phylum Arthropoda; class Arachnida; order Araneae; family Nephilidae; genus Nephila; species Nephila pilipes. The sequence continues at coordinate 74,920 of BMAW01111706.1, forward strand.
GTAATACATTTGAACAAAATTCTGCGCATAAAGAAAAAAATATTTTGTAGGAAAATTTTAATTATTTTTATTTATCATTTAACTAAATAAAATTGAATATAATGTATTTATTAATTTAATGAAATAATTTTTACTTATGAATATTTATGTATGATATATTTTAACATTCAGTTTTTAACAATAGGAATTTTTTAACAAATTTAACAATAAGTACTTTAGATAATAATCTTTTACTCACATTATTATTAATAATATCTAAAAACTAATTTGCTTCCTAAATTTGCTCAACAGCTTTCTTCCTTTATTAAACGAATTTAACGCACATTTAATTTCACATCAAGCAACTTCCATGATATTGTAGCAGCACAATTTCAAAATGTAACAAGTCTAACTTGCCTCCCATTTAAAAGGTTCACCAGTATTATATATAATTCACCACACCTCTATTAGCACTATTTACCCAAATGAAATACTAATTCAACCACATCCATGAGAGACTAATAGCTTTAAAACATTTATTATTCGGGAAAGAGAAGCCCAGAGTTCGAGAGATATTCAATTCTGCAGCGCAGGAGTCACTTCCAGTGAATTGTGTCTACATCTCTCGTGAACGTGCCGAGCTTCAGTGAAAAGATGTTTGCTGCAAGAATAACTCCGAGTCACCGCAACTGATCTCCAGAAATGTTGTTGTCAGATGGAAATGAAATCATACGAATTCGACGAACGGGAGTAATCGCTCTTAGAATCGCCAAGTAACTTGTAGATTGATACGTTTAGCCTATCTCTTACTACTTGGATAGCTATTATGTAGGGCCTACATATTTGTACATTTCAATAATAATTTTTATTTGAATCCATAACTGTCTGCATAGGTTTGGGTTGTATATGTAAAATATTAAGGACATATGTAACAACTGATTCATATATATTAGTTTGCATAAAGCATGTAAATTCTTAACACTACTAATTGAAATCTGAATAAAACCAAAAAGAAAGCAGATTTAATTGTTTAAATATTGAAAGATCATTCATAAAGTGGAGAATTTGCTTCCGAATCTAAATGATATTGAGACGGGTAGAAATTGGGTAGATTTTTTTAAATACATTTTTACTTTTATGTGATGAAACTTATTATACATGTAAAAACATTTAAGATTTAAAAACAAACGTTTCTAAAAGACACTTATTAATAAATTATATGATAATTATATTGTTTTCTTAAGTATACATCTCATGTTTCGTTTGTGTAAATTTTTGTAGTCTCAAATATATATGAAAAGCATTAAAAATTATAATAGGAAACATGATTTACAAATGATTTTAATAAATGCTATGGTTTCTTGTCAATACCGCCTATACATATATAATGCATTTTCATAATTTAAATAAAAAATAGCTACGAGTATTATAAAGAGAAAATGAATTCCTTTAACATGGTTCAGGGAAAAATAATAATGAGTTCTAATAGATACGAGTGATACATTATAAATATACATCCTACTAGTACATAGAAAATATTAAATTAAAATTCAGCATTTTGGTGACAACACATTATAAAATAAATACAAAAAACGGAGAGTTTGAAAAATAGCTTATAACCTATCCTTGATACCAAGCTACGAGATTTGCAACCTAGCTTTCGAAGCACGTATTCACGGAGAACCAGATGTCCAATGTTATTTCGCAATTCATCAAAATAGTCACGTGCAAAAGGAAAACAGAATTTTTATTATTTTCTCTTTCGTTTCTCCCCTCCGATTTTTTTCCCAATTCCCATGCCTTCAAATTTGTATTTAGTTGCTCGAAAGGGAAATCAATTTCAAGAGAAAGTTTATTTGTAAACGAGTTTGATGTGTTGAAGATCTCCGTATGAGAAATTCATTATAAACAAAAATGCATAAATTTCCAAGAAAGATTTATGAAAGTTAGAATGAAACAAAAAACTTATCAGGTAAAAATTATTAAACACTACAAGGATAGTGCAATAAATCCTTAGAAACTCCAAGATATGGCACCTATAGCATTGAAAATGGTTTGTTTTTAGTAAGCATTATGGCTCATTAGACAGCTAACTTATTTCCATCATATGGTCTCATTTTTTTTGCCGATTGAAGCAAGAATCTTGTGTTTACTTACAAAAATTGAAAAAAGTGAATATAGAATGGTGATTAAACATTTATATTTAAAAGGTGTAACACTGAAAGAGAGGAAAGTTGATTTTGATGAAGTTTATGGAGATTTGCTGAAGCGTTTGCAACCGTTTATAATTGGGTAAATGAGCTTAAACGTGGTTGAACATCCACATTGCATGAAAAAATAAGCAAAAATATTCTCGGCAAGTTAAGTGACACATGTGCTCTTAGAGGAAAATTAATTCAATCATGTGTCCGAA
>BMAW01111706.1:77556-123644 GCA_019974015.1 Nephila pilipes
ATATATAAACAATATTTGTCAAAAAGATAAACAATATTCGAATTTTATATACATATATAAACAATATTTGTCAAAAAGATAAACAATAAATTTTATTATGTGGTGTCATTGCACCGGTTGAGAGAAGAAAAGGAAAAACATCTTCATCTGAAAAAGAAAAAAATCTTCTACCATCAAGACAATACACAGGTACACCTCTGCCGTTTCCACGTCCAAATTCATGGAATTATAGTTCCAATTTTTACAATATCCATCGTATTCACTAGATTCAGGCCCTAGACCTTTTGTTTTATTTTCAAACTTAAGAATGGTTCACCAGACAACGGTTCTCTTCGAACAATGAGGTCACTGGTCAAACAGAAGCATATTTTGAGAACCTTTGAAATCTAACTTTTTAGGTGATTTTAAACGCTTGGGAAAGTGTGCTTGGGGATTACTCACTCGTAATTGATACTCTTAAAAATGTTTCCTATGCATGGAAATGGTTGTCCTGTTTGGGATGTTTGTCTTTCATTATTTGGATCTTTAGCAGTATTACAATCTAATATATTGATAGAAAATCTACTAAACTCTTACGGATTCCCCTTAAGAACAAGACAGATCTCACCAATTACTCGCTCTTAAATTCACATATCTCTTCGGCAGTACCTTCGTAGCTTTATACTATTAGAAGAACATTTACATTCAGTCTACAATACTAACCGAAAAATTTTAATCACAATAACAACTCTCTAAACTCGAGTCCTTATCGTCTGTCTCCCTTCCTTTTGAGCTAATTGCATATAATTTATATTTCGCTATATCTAGATAAGATATAGCCAAATCAGTCCTCATAGCATTTTCTAATAACTTTTAATTTTCGTCAGGAAGAAATTATAATTATATGTAACGCAAATCGATGAATGCTCCCCAACCGAAGTTAGCGAAAAAAAATTGCGAAAAGACTAACGGCATATGCTTACATACACTATTTATAAAAAATACATGATTGTTATCCATTATCAAATTCAAGGTTTTATTTCTTACTCTGTCAATGATTTCAAGATATATGTAGACAGAAGGGTGATGAGATTGTTCATCCCGAATCTATAATGGTTTGCTCTTACGCAAAGAGATAGTTATCTAGGTGGGTAATTTCATTACAGGAATCTATTATGATTTCGTAGGAATTCAATGACTAGGCTCGTAGTAGTTTTACTTGTTTATTAGGAGAAATGACGAAGAGTGAAAAGTATTTACCCTATGATATGACGGATTGGCCAGCTGGTCGGATAAAGATAGATGTCTGCCTCATTTAAGCCATATTGGCGATAGGCGCTGGAACACGCTCTGGCGTTTGAAGTTTATTTCCGACGCGGGTAATGCGAAGGAAAAGAGAAGCGGAAAGGTGGGGGAAAGAGAGCGAGAACGAGTGTCACTCAGTTTTTGTTCTGGAATAGGTGGCGCTGCATGAGCTTATCACATGACTCTGATTCGTGGTGCCATCTATTGAGTATCGGAGGAACTGGTATTACAGTGCATTGGAAAATAAAATTAATTGCTTAATAATTAGCTGGAAAATCTTACATATATATATATATATATATATATATATATGTGTGTGTGTATTGTATTAAGTATGATATAATTATATGAGTATAATAAGTATTCATTTAAATTGTTTTTATTTATATTACCAATCATTTAATTTTTAAATGAGTCTCAATATTATATTCTTTGGCATAAGTAATAAATTATAAATTCCGGGAGTATATTCTGAGATCAATGCATTGCCGCTTTTATGTGTATGACAATTTATAATTGTTTCACTCCAACAACATGCATATGAATTCCATAACCAGTTGCAAAGTAAAAACCACTTCATTTATTATTTCAGTACTTAACGTCTTATATGAATCATAAACAGCTTGAAAATTCGAACCATGTTGATATGCGCAATTTCATATCGTAATGCAGGTATGACATTGAAGAATTCTAAATCCAAGTTGTTAAAATCTGCTTTAAAAGGTTCTAGATAGTTCCAGTAAAATCGCATATTTCTTTTTAGACCTTAAATTGCGTTTCGTCCTCCTAACTCTATACAAAGTTTAAAAATAAATCGACATATAAATTTTATTTTATGGGAATAGAAGAAAGCGTATTCACACTACCCCATTTCCCTCGTCTGCCTCCTCGATCCTAAATTAATTTTTAAATCAGACAATCATTCTGTACGTGGGAAATATATTATTAATAGGTGTAGTAAGAAAACCCACAATATGTTAGTGTGACGTCTACGGCGAAACAACATACTAATCAGTATACTGAGATTATGTCTTGCGAAATATTCAGTGTTACAAAACGAAGCTGAAACTAACAGAAAGAGTAAAGTTTAAACTTCGAAGGTAATATATGTCTTACGTTAAATCATTTAACCATCATTGCATTCGCGTTACGAATTTTTCCCAGGAAAAAGTGCTGCAATGGCATGTTAATCAAGCTTTACTATTCTAATGGAGGAAATCAATTTAGAAATAACATGCAAATTCTGATTTCAACGTTTAAAAGATGGAGACTATGAAGTGTTAACCATCGAGATTATAGGGACGCTCAATTTAAGATAATCAAGAAGATTTGCAAGAACTATTAAAATAGGATGCTTTTCAAACGCAGAAAATTTAACTTGCTTAACAATAAGCAGTGTTACAAAAATATTTCTTATTTTTTACATGCAATGAGAACGATACAGAAGGTATAAAATATGTGTCATATGCATTTAACCAGAAAAACAAGGATGAACGTACCTTGAAGAGCATGAATCTTCTTAACTGACAACTCAGAAACTTTTACTTCTGAAAAATCATGAAAGGAGATGAAAAATGGATATGTTATTCCAATCGAAAATGCAAAAAGAACAACATTTTCTGTATCCAGGAGTCGCAATAATATCAAAGCTGAAACTAACCGTTGAGTACAAAAAAAAGTTCCATGCATTTGGTGGAATATGAAGTGTATCCCCAATTACAAGCTTTAGGAAAGCTCTGTAAGAGTAAATGCTGAGCTCTACGAACAGCAATTGCTGCGATTGTACCAGGAAATCGGTCTTAAACGTCCCTTTAATGGTAAAAGTTTAGTCTTAAGGAAATTGCTCCAAGGCCTTACGTTGAAACAATAATTGATGCTAATAATGCTCGGATGGGAAATTTTAGAACACCCAGCGTATAGCTCCGACAAATATCCTCAAACAGTCCCTTATTTCGCTCTATGAACAAATACTTTGTCTTTTGTACATTTCCCGTCAGTGGATGAAGTACAAAAATGGGTTGACGACTTCGTTGCGTCAGAAGACGAATTATTATTCATTACTGGCGTCCATCATATGACCGCCGATGTTAAATAATGATAAAGTATATATTGATGAATCAATGGATTTATCTCAGCTCTCATGTGAATATTAATTCCTCTAAAACACATTTTAAAATTTATTGCTACACCTGATACTTATATTTAAAATACAAGCTAAGACCAATTTTTTTAGATGTATTACAAATTACCAATACATTAAGGTTTTTTGACTGTTCTTAATATTAGCCTACAATAAATTAGCCTCAATATAAAATCATCGAACTCTATCTTAATGATTATCTAGAAAAAAAAAAACTTAAAAATATTTCATATTTTTTTTGCTGAAATTCCTTTAGATTTGTGTGCAATAATTTAAAAGAAAATGTTGGTGTGTTGTTACTTTCCTCCTTTGCGTTTCTCACTCTTAAAATAAATTATCTGAATGAAAAATGAATGATATTTCAAATTTCTAATAATTTTACACATATACATTAGTTATTAATTTTAACTTTCCTGGTAATAATTTTTTAAAAAAATAGGCTCTATGTTTTATTATTTAGCTTCTTAATATCTTGTTTGTTTCTGAAATCTTATTAAACAATTTTCTGCGATTATCAACATACTTTATTTGTTGTTCTAAGAAAAATCATTAAATGCCCAACTATTCACATTATAATACTATTAAAACTTATATACTTATTATAAACTTATATAAACTTATTATCAAAATACATAAAAGGGCTGTAGAAAATTTTAATTATTTATTAATCTGTTTAATAATATCTCTCAATTAAACAGAACAAACATCTGTGACTTGTTTACTCGTATTAACTATGTCTCTAACTTAATTTTAAAACAATTGTTTTCTACCATCATTATGATTGTTGTTTAAACACTTGGGATTGCACAAATTCATTTTTATCAGAAATGCGTTTCTTAAATAGGGACACAAAGAGCACATTAAAAAAGGTGTACATGAAATTTTCTTCATGAAAATAAAAAAAAAAAATCAGGCATGGTTTGAAATTCTCATTTATTAGGAAAAATAAACAAATTAAGTTTGACAAATTAAGCATCATTTTTCTGCAATAATTCATCCAAAATTTTCGTCTTAGAAAGTTATCTGGTATAATTTCATTCTCGTGAAAGATAACTTTGCGGTCTCCTCTGATATCTTCTAGGAATATTATTAAAAGAAAATGTGCTTCTGGGACTTACCGTACAAAAAATATTCCTTAAAATAAATTACGTTTGAGGATTTGGGGCTTATTTGCATCTTTGTTATAAAATATTTTCTAGACCGGGAAACATGTTTGATGATTTGATAAATATTTCTAATCTTATGTTAAAATAAAATGAATATTTGACATAAAATATTGCATTCTTTGGATCGAGTGTAACGAACATAGAAAAAAATCATCATATTGTAAGGTTTGTAAATATTTAAAGCATAATTTTTAAAGAAAAGTTTTTAAAATGAGTTAGTGGAAAAACACTGGTTTCGCGGATCGCTCAGAAAATTCAAAATATAATAATCATAATATATAATATTTATTTCATATGCTCTTGAATTTCAAGAAAATCATGCTTTATACGTAACGATTTTTTTTTGTTTTTGTTTTTTAACTGTGCTTGAAATAAAATATATCAGTTCATATTGCGCATTTAGACAAATTGTGGCCATAGTTGTGCAATGGTTAGCATATCAGATAGCGAACACTTCCGGGCCAGGTTCGATCGCCCGTGCCTTTGGCTTGGGATAGCTGGGCATGGATCAACACAACCCTACATCACTCCAGGGTCGATAAATGAGCGTCAATTTCTCTTGGGAAGTTAATTGGAAGGCAGCAGTGGGTTAGCCACTCGGCATGAACACCAGCAGATAATTTACACCCTATACCTAAATACTACAGAAACGCAGATTGAATAACATCCTGGGACTTCTTAGGCCCAGCAGACTTTAATTTAATGTAGTCAATTAGTTGGTTTTGGTGAATTTTTGAAAATTGCCCTAAATAGCATCAAGTTTCGATTTTTTTCACATTTTAAATAGTTACGATATTCATATAAAGAACGATATTCATATAAAAGAATAAAAATTTAACTGTAGAATATGTGTGAAAATTATACTTAAAATCTTTGTTCTGTATGTATGTTTGTATACAATATGCGCCGAAAAGATTTTAGCATTTATGGTTTATTTAGACATTTTTTTTTGAAAAGAAAGCGAAGAAAGACTGCTTATAATATTATTTTACGTGAAATTTTGCATACAGTTTCAATGAACAAGTTTTCAACTTTTTCAACTGTCAAACCTTTTGAAGTGGATTACCACGTAAATCTACGGTTTTGTTAATCAAGGAAACATGACGGAAAAGTGTCAGATATGTCTATTAATACATAAATTGTTACTTGTATGAGTCTTATTTTGCTAATTCATCCATGTAGAACACTACTTAGTATTTTTTATTAAACTATCAACTACTAAAATTTAAATTACAATCAACACTGCTTCCCTCTTTGTTCAAATTTTTCATTTTTCAAATTATTGTCACACTCCCACACCTCTCTTTAATAGTATTCATCACCTTATTTTTTTTCTCCATTTAATAATTTTGAAGTACACTGTACAATTTACATATTTTTTAAAAAAAATTATTTTTCTTATATTTCTTATATTTCAATACTTTTTTATTTTACCTTATAATTTTTATTTATAAAAAATATTTAAAACATTAGGAAGTTATTGGAGCTGCAAAACATACAGCACTACTACTGATGTAATGTTGCTGAAGAAGATGATGAAATGGTTACTAATGTATATAAGAAGAAATCGTATGTCATATTACATTAATTTCAAGAATGTAACATTATAATAAAATGACAGGCAGAGAACAGCTTCGTTCATTCCACAAAAGAATTTCCACGCAACACTAATCAGTTAAAAAAAAGTCAAAATATAATGGAAAAGAAGATTATGTTTTTAAAATTTCTGATGTCAAACAAATGTGTGAGGGGATCTTTTTAATCCATATTAGCACATAAAATTATGCATTTGAAATTTTCTTAATTCTTAATAACTAACAAAATTTTCATAAGAATGCTTCCTACAATTCTATATATTAACATTTCCCTGATGAATTTTTTAATTATGAATACAAATATTCGTTAATTTTCATGTAGGGTGTATTTAATATTACTTTTATTATAATCTTAAGTCCAAATTTTAGTTTCTTTATACTATAATGTACATAATAAGTACAACATAGGGATAGTTTATTATTAAAACACGATAAATTCATCCTCCACACACCGTCAGTCTCAAACAGTAATCGTTTTAAGTTCTGTAGGTTCCATCATATTAACAATACTTTTGTTATTCCAGTTCAGAAAATTTAAAAAATGAGTTTTGATGTTTCTATACTGTAAAAATATGATAAAAGAATTATTTTCGTCAATGTGTTTACATTATAGTTCCAATTACGAATTTCTTTTAAATATTAACTATTAAACATACTTTTGAAGCACTATTGAATATATTCAACTTTGATAAACAAAACATGTATTATTATTTAAAGTTTGACATACTAATTATGTATTTTTATAATAATCTTAAGATATGAGAATAGTTTTAAGAATTACGTTGCAGAAGATTTGTAATAAAGCTGAAAAGAATGACACTCATCACTTCATTCGGTATCAATAACATCGCCCAAGGCATTTTAAAGTTGTGGGGCAAAAATACATCATTAGTAGTGATACATTTCTTTATTATCGCTGATGTAATTAACAAAATATTCCTTTTAAGAAAACTAGCATAATCAATCTTTCTTATTTGCTAACTAAGAGGGTCGGAGTGGCATACTTATTTGACGTAAGAACTGGAAAGCGTTGTTGAAAATATGCAGATATTAATCAAGGTAAGAAAAACTAATTTTTTTTCACATATATTATGTGTTACTAGTTTTTGTTTCCGCATTTTTTTCATACTGAAGAGTACTTGATGCATGCCGATGTAGGTTTCTAATTTTAGAAAATTCTGACAACGGCAGATATTTATTTTAAAAAAGAATAATTGTCTTATGGCTAATGACATATGCTTAGTTCTTCGTTTGGAAGAATTCGAATTTTTCAAGGAACCCTTAGTAAGAAAATTTTTAGAAAAAATTATAACTATAGACACTAGATTCAAATGTCTGAATTTTTTCCTGTAAAAACAAAATAGAATAAAAATATTTTAATTGTGAATTTCTGGAATACATTTTGATTTATTATCAATATTTTCTTACGCTCTTACTTTTAACGTTAATTAAATTTGTTGCTTAAAGTTGCAAATCTATAATTTAAACCTACAATTAAAATTTTAGTCAAATTACTTATGAAGCAGGACAACATTGTGAATTCATGTAAAGTTCATTTCATGAGAGGAATTTCTTAGCGCGAGATATTCTAGTACCAAATAAAATTTGATTATACGAATTATATTAATATTAGAAGTAAAGTAAAAAGATTTAAATATATATATATATATATATATATATATATATAAATGACTGAAAATTGAATATGAGAACTCGTAATAATGCGTGGTTGTGCAATTAGTAGAGATTAACTTTTTATATGCATAGTTTACATGTGGTTCCAGGATTTCTCGGAGTAAGAACTAAAGGATCGTCCGAATCCTTTATCATTACAAGTTCAAAATCTGGGATTCGATGGTAATATTTGTACTTAATATTGATGTAAAACAAGACTTCAAATGTATTGAGAGTTCGCATACAAAGGGAGAGAGAAAGAAAGGTTTCATGATTTAAGAAACACAATAAACTGATAAGAGCAATCATTTGTCTCCATATAATTTGACTGTTATATCTGTGTAATTAGACTTTAACTTAATAACTAGATAGATTATAAGCTATGGTTACAATGATGAATAATAGGGAACCATTATAATTTCTTACTTATTAATATAAAATAAGTATAGTAGATTTTATGGGCGTTTTGTTGTACAGCATAAATCTTTAATTTGAGGTAACTGAAACGCCTTCTCTAAGGAAAAATCAGCTGATTTTAAGCTTTAAATAAATGATAAATTTTTTTTTAATTCAAAGCAATCAAAATCGGATTGTAGTATTCAGGTTTCTATGTATATATATATATATCTGCCGTGAAAGGAAAAACATATTTACAATCATAAGTAATTATGCAATAGCAATAAATATTCAATATTGCTCAATTTACATAAATAAATTATCTATTTGCCATTAGGTATATCTTGCATAATATCTATTATGTTTACAACTTTGAAAATTTCAGAGGATTAAAATACATGTCAATCTGTACGCTAAATTTAATGAAATTTTCTAAAATTAAAGTTTATAAAGTTTAAATTTCTTTTATTCTATCTTCCCATAATTTTAATACATATATTTTGCTGTATCAGAAATTTATGAATATTTATCAGCAAAAAAAATAAGTTCACCGTGTATAAAATAAATTAATATCATAATTTGAAAAATATCAACATTACGAATTGAGTAGATATTGAGAAAAACCTCCAGAATTCCTAAAAAAAAAAACAATTTTGAGAAAAACTAAGATTCATTTTCACTTTAACTTTCAATATATATTTTAATGCAATATCTAGCGCAATATTATAATTAATTAAACAGTTCTTCAACATTTTATTAAAATATGTATTTGTAAATTCTAAATTCTACATTATTTAGAGGTATTTGGAATTACTGTCTTTACATCACAAACAATGGTTTTCGAAAACTCACAACATCTTTCAAACAAAATACCAATGCTTTGTAATGGTTTGTATTACTATTTTACTTTATTTCTTGTATAAGAAGCATTTATATTTTTATAACGCATACAGTATTTAAGACATATTTGAAAAAAATGTACCTGACTTATATTGTACTTCCATAAAAACTAATTTCGAGGTAATACTAGTAAATATATATTTAATTATGGATTTGAGTTTTACAGTGAATACACCTATCAAATTATTTTTTTTTATCTCTTAAAGATTTAAATATGAGCTTTAATCGAAGAGCACAGATTCATGAAGAGAATGTTTGTGTAAATAAACTAACATTAAAGCTTTATTATACTAACAATAAAGTTTTATTATACCGACCCCAAGTATCCAAGTTAAATGGACATACCCTATAGTATTGGTTGACATCCATTGAATGTTTACAAAAAAAAATGACCATGCAGCTATAATCATATCAGTTATGGGAGATTTTATGTTTTTCTACAAATAGCTAACCCATAGTATCTCTGCAAACGTAAAATTTAATTACCTATAATTCTTCTACGGAAAGTGATGCATTTGCCATCAGGAACTTGTTACCTTTGTTAGGAATTTTAAAGTTCAATATTGGAATTTCCTATTTATCTAATTCTTATAAATGGTACATTTTTGGTTTCAAGGAAGCGCCATCTATTTTTTAACATCAAAATAGAAAAAATGAAGCTTTTTGATGTACCTGTCAACATGAGTGAAACATAAAATTGTGAAATTACTGAAAAAATCCAAAAAATGAAAAATTGTTTCTTAACATTTAGTTCCAAAAATAGCAACCTTATAGGTTATTTTCATTTGAATATTTTGAAATAACATAATGCGAAAAAGTTTGCTTCTTAATTATACTCACATTTATTATTTATTTTTACTAATACGTAGAAAAATGTAATATGTAAATTTATCACATTTTAAGCTGCATTTTTTTTATAATGTATTTAAAAGACATGGAATTTAATATATATCATTACTTACGTAATTTTCATAAATTTTTCCTCGGATTGTGGGTTGAAATCTCTAGATCTGTGATTATCTGCTCTATAAAGTTCACACTTTCTAAGTACCTAATCAGGTAATAAAAATTCAAGGAGAGGAAAAAGCATGGCTGCATATTTTTCTCTTGCAACCCTTAAAACTTCTGAAGACCGAAGTTGAGATTTCAATTGGTCATAATTTTTTCTTAAAAACCACCTTGATGCTATCTGTTTTTGAAGGATTAAAGCCAATATATGTTACGTAGGCGTGAATGAATAATTCATCTTTTCCATAACATGCCCGCAGTTGTTTTACCTATTTCTCATAACTTTCGCCGATTGGCAGAATACTTTTAATTAATTCTTCCGCAACAGAATTTTGTTGCATGCACGGGATAAATAAGTAAAATTATCTTGTTTATGAATGCTAGTCTTATTATCACTTTTTTTCAAACTTACCTCAAAAATTGGGCCAAACATTTATATTTCCATCAAATGTTGGCGATTTTATCTTGCGATATGGAATTAACAGTATTGACGTGCTTTCCATATCTAAACCGAAAGTTCTAGAATCTGACTGTTGAGACAGCTTATTCAATTTATATTCTAATTTTCTTCATCTATCTAAGTACAGTTCAAACTCATCAATCTCTTTTATGATAATTTTCTTTTGTATCCCCTAAAACAAAAGAATATTATTAAAATAAATTCTTGCTGAACATCATTTTCTGCCGAAATCATTAATTTCGCTTTCTCTTCAATAATTCATAGTTCTAAAATGTTTTCTTGAACAGTTCATGTCCTTTCCTTTTGATTAAATCCATTATAATATTTAGTAAATACACTATGATATTACTTAAGACCAGATTTAAAAGCTTCCATTTTGAAAATTATGAAAAATAAATTACTAACTCTTAGTTGCGGTTATTTCCCGTCCAACGGACATCAGATGTCAAAATATCTCTCTATATTAAGGATTTCCAAACATTAATATCACAAAAAGTATCCCACAAATTAATATCATAATTCAGTATAATATCACAAAAAGTATCTCTTCTCTTGTAAACAAAAATGGAATAATCTGCATTGTTATCACAACATAGTGAAAAAAATTTAGCACGTAATAAAAATTGCACATAATAAAAATAATTATACAATTAATCACGTGTTGCAAATAATTTTAGACAACATGTAAAAGTAAATCTTAATATTATTGTCATAATAGTATTTTTATTACATTTGTTACACTTCTCTGATGTGGAAAACCTCAAGTATTGACTCATCATTGTCAGTCAAGTCAGAACTACATAATTAAAAAAAAAATAAACCATTATTTCTCAAGAAAATGTTTCCTTCTTTTGGTTTAGCAATCATAATTAAGAACAATTATTAAAATATATTAATTTAGGACTTGTATCTTACATACAGAGTGCTATGTAATGTGTAAAACTTCAAGGTTTAAGATATTCGCCGATTTTTGATAAGGAATATATTACTTAGTCTCAGAAAGTGTCTTTTGAGAGGCCAAATGCATAAAGTATCCACAACTACTTCCAACATGGTAATAGAGGAAAACATAAACATATATTAACAATATATATATATGTGTATATATATAGCCATATATAAATCATAATCATGTTATATATTTGTATACGCCATCTTATAACATACATAATCCTAAATCATATAAATTCCTCGATGAAGATCATTTAAAAGAAAAATACGATATCTGTATATATGTATAATGGTGTGCAAAAATTAAGATCGAAGTAGGAAAATTAGTGTATCAGAGGAACAAAGAGGAAGAGCTGACTGATAAGCCAATCAGAAGATTAAAAAGAGCGATGAACAGTAGCATATGAGAAGATATGCTGCTAAACGTAATGATGAAGTATCGGATCGGGAAAAAGCTAGACGGTAGAGAAAGCTTAGCATTTCTGGGAGAGCAATTGCACAGCGTACATCAGTTTCAACGACGTCGAGCAGCTACAATAGTGTGAAATATCGAGCAATATGTTTGACGAAATCTGGATGAATTTACCGGAAGTTGAATTTTTGAAGAGATAAAGTGACAAGTGTAGCTGCGGAGTCCGGGATTACTCCCAGCATCGTTTCACGACTTTGGTGAGAATTTTAAACTACAGGAAAATCTGTGCTACTGTTTCGAGGTCATTCACGAGCAACCATGACTGAGGGGATTGTCCTACAGGCCAGATAGAACTGGTGGCAGACAGCTGGAGAAATTGCTAGACGTCAGGCGCAGGGGACTGGAACACCGACATCATGTTTTACGGTGACCAGGAGGCTACACATTGGTTGTGTGTTTCCATGACAACCTTTACTTGTATATATCTAACACCTGCTTATCGAAAGAAGTGTTTTCTGTGGCGTTGGGAATCTTATAATTGAACAGATAATAATTGGAGTCGAGTACTCTTCACGAATAAGAACATTTTTAATCTGATTAGTGATCCTGGACGAATACACTTCTGGAGAGAGCGGAGAACTTACAACAAAACCTCCTACACCATCAAAAAAGACCGTTTGGAAGGTAGTAGTGTTTCCGTTAGAGGAGGCACCAAGCTTGGTCTCCGTACCAACATTCACATCTTCGAGGGAGGTTCATTCAATTGGTTGACTATAGTGACGAGAACCTTCTTCCATATGTGAGTCTTTGTAGAGGCTCTATAGGTCCGCAGTACCTTCTCATGGACGACAATATGCCAGCTAATCGCACCGTAGCTGTCGGAACGCTGTTGAACTGTGAAGATATTGAGCGCACGAATTGATCGCCAAGGTCTCCAGATCTAATTCCCATCGAGCATGTATGGGACTTTATGTGGAGACTCTTGTCAGCACCTATCCTACCATTTGTAACGATTACGGAGCTCCGATTGGAGGTGCGAGAGGAATGGGCTGCAATGCCCCAACAACTCATTAGCAAACTCATACACAGTAAGGACAAACAATGTAAAACCTGCATAGCAAACAAGGGAGATCATATACTTTACTAAAAACTGGATAATTATGGCTGAACACTTTTCACATGGATGTTTTGTCCTTCAGTTGCATTGTGCTTCATGCATCTTTTTCAATAATGTTCCTGTTTATGCTTTCAATTTCTTTTTCGGTAAGTTTTGATTATATTACTCATATTCGTACGTCTTAGGGATCACATGTAATTATTTGTGATTATTTAGAAAGCCGTTGAGCAACGTTATATTGAAAAAATTATCCCATCTTTAAATTTTGCAGATGGAATTTTGTATATATATATATATATATATATACTCTATGCCATAAAAATTTGTGCACCAAGAAAGTCTTGTCAGATTAAAATGAAATTTGTCATACGGAAGTATATTGTTGATGTAAGTAATTGATTACAAAATCAATGCAAAATGAGTATTTATTGCAATAAACATTCCAATTAATGGAGGTATAAATACCCTATTGGGTCAAATCTAGCATGAATGCTTGATGTGATACGGTCGGTCATTGAGGTATAAAAATCAGGCATGATGTTTTGAGACATCTTGTTAAACAGTTGCTGTAAACGCCAGGCGTTTGTTCAAGTAAGCTTAAAAGTTGTCAAACTTGAAGTCTTAAATGTACCTAGATACGCTTGATCGGTGACAAAACTGGGGATCCCAGCAGGCCACAAAAGAGTGAAAACATAGAGGTGGCAGGCCTTGCTGGGTTTGAACGAGCATTGTACTGTCGAAATGGCTCCTAGGAGCCCTGTCATGAGTGGCAACATATGTGATTAGCGTACTTCTGGGTAGTCAAGGTGCCTTGGATTAATATTAGTGATGACCATGTGTCACCTTATACCATCATTAGTGATGACACCTTATACCATCATTAGTGATGACACCTTATACCATCATTAGTGATGACACCTTATACCATCACATCAGTTATAGGAGCGGTGTACCGCTGTAAAACGAAGGCAGATTTAAGAGGTTCATCAAGGAGCTTCCACATACATACACGATTGCCATCACTGCTTAAATGGAATATGGATTCGTCACTAAAGACGACCAGTTTTCATTCGATTGCAGTCTAACACCACTCCAAACAGAGGCGTCATTTAATTAATACACCACTAGAAACTTTACTAAACATTAATAAAATAATTCTCTAAATTTAGAGTATATTTCAGTCCTTGATTCTGTTAAAAGAGATAGTGTTAGTTGTGAAAGGACAATGTTACCATTAATAATTGCCTGTTCGTGGTATAATATACTTCTCTCTTGCCCTCTCGTACCAACAACTCACAGTGAAGTCATAATGGTCTAGATGATGAGCTACTCGACTTGCTGACCGCACGGCTTCTATATATCCTGTGATACTTCCCCTCTCGAACCTTAACAGCTGTTTATATTGTCTCCTATGGTGGCGTAATTGCATCTCTTGTTAAAAGGCTCTCCTCTGCAACATATTAATACGCATAAACAAGCTCTACTTACCTGTTTTATAATTCAGGGAGAACGAAGTTCAACGCTCTTTCATAGCAATACACAATGCGCAATCCAGCTGCATTTCTAATCATTTTCATATCTAATACGTGCTTTCATGCCAAGTTTCCTAACAATTCCGCTCTTGATTCTTGGTGTACAAATTCATTATCGTAATGAGTATATATATATATATATATATATATATATATATATATAATTCATGTATGTATAAGAAAATAATATTTTTACTGAAATTAAAGCTGTTGAAAATGCAATTAATATTAGACTAATTGTATTTCATAAATAAATTGTTTCCGTAATAAATGAATTTATATATTCACATGTAGCTCTTACACCAAAATGTCATAACGATCATTTAAATAAAGACCAGTTACATTAATGTCCATGGTGTTTTCATTACAAAAGCAGACAAATTCCTGCAATATAATTCACAAGAAACTATGAATAAACTAAATAAGACAGCTATTTTTAAAAATAAGTAGTAACAAAGAAATTAAACACTTTCTAAACAAAGTTATCTACTAAATTTAAAGTATGATTTTGAAGATTTTCTTAAATTTCATTGGACTGATTATATCTTATAAAGTTATTTAAAAAATTACAAAAAAAAATAATTGAAATAAAGTAAATGCTAAATATATAAAAAATTTATAAGGACACTTCAAAGATGACCAAGCAAGAATATTTTAGATCATGTGTATGTACATTTTTAAGAAGAAAACCATCCGAATGAAAATAGTTTTAGCTATTATAGATATATAGAAAATATAATCATATTACATTTTGGAAAAAAATTCTAAACTGATGTTAAATTTTCTTTTTAATCTAAATACTTTAGTTTAATTAAAAAAAAAAATTACATGAACAATTAATCAGAAATTTTAAATTAAGACATAAAAATATTAGGTAAAAAAGTATATAACATGTTTATGTAAAAGAAATTCTTTAAAATCTAAAGTTATTAAATTATATAACGGGAAAAGTAATATTCATACATATATAAAAAAGTAATTATAATTTCTATTCAGAGGCAGAGTAATAGTACCATTGTAACAAAAATGACTGTCAAAAATAGAAATCTTGGAAAAACTCTTGAAAATTGCATAGTATATAAATGCCGAATTAATTTTTGAACCCCAAGGATATAGTGCAATATTATGTCAACAATTAATTATCGGTTAATATACTAATATACTTAAAATCTGCTATCCTATTCTGCTATAAAATCTGCTATGATATTTCATTTAAAAAACTTAAGACAAACTTCCTAAAATTATTTATTACAAAACAAATTATTTTGTACTCAAATAATTTA
The DNA here is from genome assembly GCA_019974015.1 of Nephila pilipes. Classification (NCBI taxonomy): domain Eukaryota; kingdom Metazoa; phylum Arthropoda; class Arachnida; order Araneae; family Nephilidae; genus Nephila; species Nephila pilipes. The sequence continues at coordinate 93,475 of BMAW01111706.1, forward strand.
CTTTCTAGTTAATAAATGCCTATACCTGTTAAATAAAAACTTTACTTGACAGTTTTTTTGTAATTTGCAAGAAAAAAAAATCATTTCTTAATTATTTTAATATTTTGTTTATCTTTATAAGTCATATTTGTATGTCACACGTGGAAATGATGACCACCGTTCTATAAAGTAGGCCTTGTATGTGAGAAGATAATTTTATACTTAGAATAATCTTATTTATTTCATATATTATTAAAATACATGCTTGCAATGTAACAAATTTTTAATTTAAGTTAAAATTATGATATCATTCTTAAATGAACTTCTCTTTATTTAAACACAATTTTATGAACTGATTGTATCAAAATTGAATTGAATTTGGAATTAACTTTTTGTTACTATTAGATTGCTCAATTGAATGGTTTACATCCATAAAAAACTTTTAACCACACATGCATGTCCAGATACAGACACATCAAATTTTCTAGCATTCTTCAAAGTTTAGTTACATATATAGTTCATAAATTCATCTTTAATAACTAAATCCCCTTCCATATTATTATGGAGTACGTTTAGTAGTATCATCTGCATATATACAATATAAAATTATTGCACAAGCCGATTTAGTAAACATATTGCATCGTCAATATTCAGAAATCCTAAGAACACATTATCTTATTAAATCCACGGATATATTTATTTTAAATTAGTTTCTTCCATTTGTATTTGCGAATACTGACTTTTTACGGTGTCCAATAACCATCGTTTTCATGTCTCTGGCAATTAAAAGTGAAATAAATTTATTTGCCATAGAAACTATGCAGCAGCCAGCAGCATCTCTAGACCTACTACCCATTAAAAACTTATAGATGCTATAAGCCATGCTAATAAGTTGGTTGGTTTTTTTTGGTTAAACTTATGGCACTAAATCCTCAACAGATTTATTGTGCGAAACTGAAGGTTAATAAAAAAGCCCATTTTTTATAACAACTATTTAAAATACTAATCCCTGAAAACGTCTAAGATGACATAAAGTGAAATTATGCGAATGGGGTAAAACCAATAGCATTTAAAACGTTAAGAGTATTAGGTTGGGAATTTCCTCAATAAAGTCATTTAAAGAAACTGAATAAGAATTAAATTGTTCTATACATACATAAAGTAGAGTATTCATTTAAAACGTGTATTATAATGTGAGGACAAACACAATTATTACACATAATGGAATCCACCCCTGTGAACAGATATTTATGATTTAGTTTTGTTTGTACAATTCTTAAACAAGTTAAAATCATGTCCTGCCTTCTACATAAAAACAATTTCCAAAGAAAGTAATTCAAATTCTATGATTTCCATGATTCCAATCTTACGTGATACAAATTATTAATCGCTTCTAGGTTCCATTGATCATGACAATGGTCATGAACAGAAGTTTTAATATATTTTATCATATCGCAATATCTAATGTCGGTAGATATTATACCGGTTGCAGATTTAACAGTTCTATCTACTATCACAATGCCCATGATACCTGTATGAGAGGAATTTTAACAAAATAATACCTGAATATTGTACGCCTTTAATTTATGAATTTCCTTTAATGTATCAATGGCCAATGGGTAGGAAGAATAATTTAGATGACTTAAATATTCTAATGCACTCATGGAATCAGTCAATTTAAAAAAATATATATATAAATTGGTTCAACTGGACAAAAATAGTAAATTTTAGAAAAATATTTCTATATTATATATAAACACACAAACAAATATATATATATATATATATATATATATGTGTGTGTGTGTGTGTGTGTGTGTGTATAAAAATATTCCTTAATATTTTAACTCATAATTAAAAATATAACTAGTAAATGAAAAAATACAATAAATTTAAAATATCAAAAGCTTTACCAAGATATTCACGGCAAAATTCCAGAAAAAAAAATGTTAAGAAAATTAAGTCCATAATGAAGATAAAATAATTCTAAATATTTTCTCAGTCTTAGGACAGAGTAAAGGAGAGTTTATACTAATAATTATGGATCCAACCATCGCACTTAAACAATTTATTTATAACAAAATGATAATAAACCAAGTACAAACAAAAAGCCTCAAACAGAAAATAAATTCAAAGAAACAAAAGAATTAAAATCACTTTTGTCATATAAAAAAGAGCATTAAAAATACATATATATAGTATTGCACTTTTTAAAAAGTCATTAAATTTAAAGAGAGCTACGAGTATAAAACTTCCAAATAATAGTATGGCTGTGTACTGCACAAACTGATATACTAATTATAGGTCAATGTTTACTTATACGTCTAACAAAACTTGAATTCAAGAGTGATTGCTTAGTGAAAAAAATAATGCATTTCGACTTACAAAATGTTAGCCCAAAAGAAAAAAAAATCAATAATATAATAAAAAAAATTATTAAATAAGTATATTAAAAAAGTTTTTAAATGTACTAAGCTAATTCTTTTAAATCCATATCTAAAAATATAAGTTCATTAAAAAAAGAATACAATATTGCAATCCATCGCCAACTATCTTTAAAAATTAAATGAAAGAAACGTGAGAAAACTTGCAGAAAGAATTTCATAAAGCAATTAAAACAAAAAACTTTTTAAACACACATTAATATACATATATAATATAATATATATATATATATATATATATATATATATATATATATATATATATTATAAACCATTTTCCTAAAAAGTTATATGCAGTTAATGTGTTTTGTGAGGTCTTCATTTTCTTTTCGATAATGTGTTGGACATTGCGTTTCAAATGTGCTTTTGTCCTGCTTAGATTAGAGGTTTCAGACTTAGAGGAGTTGAAATTCGGATGAATACATTCGTGTTTGTAACTTATAGATACTATCAGCATGATTACAAGAAAAGGTATACTTCATCAGAAAAATGCCCATAGCATATTAAGCAATAACGTGCAGTGTAAGAAATGAGTATAGTAAAGCATTTATAATTTTATTAAAACATGGGATTATGTCCTGATATAATGTACAGTAAATAATTACAAGCTCTCAGAATCCCTATTTGGTATATATTATTAATATCCGAACTTTTTATTGCTTTACTTTCTCAGAGTTGCCTTCGAATACATCAGTATGCCGCTTAATTCTGTAGGTGCACGTAGTTGTCCTTGGGATAAATAAACCGTTGTATCGTTTAGTTTCATAAAATTATACATTAATATAATCCACGCTTGTACATTTAAATACAATTTTCACTTGTATTGTTTTGGGATTTTCGCTTGAAATGTTTGGAGTCTAGGTTTTTAACCTTGTGTTATTTAAGGAAAGCTATACTACTCTGTAGTTTAAAAACATACTCTCTGCATTCATATATAAATCTTCATAAACTTTAAAATGTTTTAATACAAACAGTTACGCATATTTAATTATTTCATATGAATAACTTATATAATATTATATTTTTAAGTTACTTTTTTATATTTGAATGAATACTCTTCCAACATTTAGTTGCACCATTATTTATAGTTTAAAATATTTACTAAATAATACCAATGAATTATAAACAAATAATTAACATTTCTATTTTAGTAAATAGAGATTTTCTTCTAGAAATTTGTTACAGATTTGTTTTCAGTAAGACAGTTTCAGATTTAATATTTTTAGATATATATTATAAAATATTTTCAAATAATCACAATACTACATGCATAGTTTAAGGACGTTAAGGTAATAAGGAAATACAAATTTTAATACAATTTTCCATCTAATATAAAGCAAATTTCTAAAAAACTTAAAAATGAAATATTAACTCTGAAATATTGTTATGATTCTATATAACTCAGAAATATTTTAAGGAATTAAAATCTAATTTTAATAAAAATGTAAAATGTTCTTGAACTGAAAAAAATAACTTAAAATAAATCGCAGAATGAAAGATCATAATAATCCATTTCTGTGTCCAAGAAAACAAACAGATTAAAACAATTTCGTCCTGTTTTAAAATTAGAAACAGACATAAATTCACTATTTATTATTTTAAATTCTTAATTTGAATGAAAAAAAACTATTTTCTGGTGAGAAGTAATATATTCATTTGTACAGGACTGGAGATTAAAGAATGTAAGATAAAATGAAAAACTATTTTACTAAATGAAAAAAAGTTGAATAAATTAAGTAAAATAATATGAAACGAAAAAGTAACTCGTCTTACACAAGAAACCTAAATTGATGTAGGTATTTTTTTTATTTTATACTTCGTACTTTTTTTCCTGTATATGTATATACGCAGCCTATATATAATTCTTCTTCTCTTTTTTCTTAATACATAGACATTTTTTCAACAAAATTTTCTAATAATAAATCTTTTCAAAAAATTCTTTTAAATTGATAGTGGATTTTCAGTAACAACACTGATCAGTCGAAATGAAACTAGAAATTGAGCTCATGCGAGAAATTGTGTAATTAGAATTCCAAATTAAGAAAAAAGGAAACTCTAAAAGTAAATTATTGAAATAAGATAAAAAAATTCCACCTTATATGGCAAAAGTAACGATAAAATAAAATAAATCGCTTTATTGAAAAAATCATTTTAAATTTCTTGATAACAATCTCACAAAATAAAATATCTAAAAAAATGTTACTTACTATTTAGAGCATTTTACAAAAAGCTTGAAATTAAACAAAGTTTCATGTTTCATTATTCGTTCGATAAAGTTTTGTAACAATTAATAAATACTTGTCAAAGGAATTTAATTAATAATTAGAGAATATTTCAAAATTTACTGTGTTTTTAATGTATACCTTACCACACATTTGCCCATACATTTTTGGTTGTTTTATTTCAAATAAGTTCTACGTTCAAAATAAATGTAATCTTGAATTAGTTCTTATTGGCAGAGAGAGAATTTATTTCCAAATATTGAATGCATTTTACTGAGAGCAAAATATTTTCTCAATGAGAATCCAAGTTTGCAATTATTGAATTTTAAACTGTATCTCATTTTTTTTTCTAATATATTGAAAGTAATGCTATATCCTTTAAGTATTCTAATAAAACTTTAGCTTACCGATTCGTTCTAAATGAAGATTAAAAATATTTTGATTTTTAAAGATGTAAATAACGGAAACATTAAGAAAATCAATAATAAATAAACGACATTAAGAATTTCGTGTGAAATTTATGATAAGTTACAAAACAAGTGAGGAGAAAAAAACTTCTGTAAAAATTTGTGTAACAGATGAACTCTAGAAACATCAATGATGATTAAATATTATTAACTGTGACACAAATAAGTGGTTTATCAAATAGTCTGGACAAATTAATTATATTATAATAGAAATAAATTAAAAGAAGCTGTTAGGATTGAAACATTAATTTACAGCCTAAATCTATACAACTATTTTTACCCCATCAAATGAAACTGAAAATATATTGATTCTCAGAATAGCTAAGTTTAATCGTTTGAAATTAATTAAATTAAAGGAGATGATCAAATGAGCTTCTATAATTGTATCCTCTACCTTCATCTTAATTAAAATGTTAAAATTTGTACAAGCATTGTATCTAATTCACCATTACTGTTAGTCAAATGAATGAAACAGTACGGCAACTATTTGTATAAAGCTGAGGCATTGAAACACTCATTTCTCATGAAAGAAAAGCATAGAGCGTTTGGAGATATTTCATTTATTGGAGTAGATCACTTACAAAAGTAGAGGCTACATTTAGAGGAAACACGTTGTGTATAAAGAAAAATTCCAGAAAAATAAACATCAGGAACAATAAATCATTTTCTCAAAAGAGCTCTCATCAAATAAAAAAATGAATTTCATAAATCCGTAATGCATCTTGCTTGTCATCACATTAATTACATTAATAAATTTATGTAACCGTTCGTTGACTGAATTCACAGAAATATAATTGCAAAAGTTCTTAAAGCATATTCAATCATGTTTTTAATGAAATGATATGGAACACACTTTGATGAAATCTTTTGCAAAAGTTTGCAATTTTTATACCTGTTATTAACAGGACACTTATTAAACATTCTAAATGCTATGTGGGAATATTGTTTTTCTTGAAGGGAAGTATAGTCGAAGAAATTATTTACGAATATGCTGTACAATTACTTATTACATGCAGTATATGTTATAAGCAAATATATCTTGGTGTCTATTTTTAGCGTCTCCTGTAGATTAGTCAAGCCTCAGTATCTGGTTGGACCATCTTTTGCTGCAATAACCTGCTGTCACTCAACATAGAATAGTGTCTTCTAATTGTTGTAATATTACAGTGGAAATGACACTCCCTTCTTTCAAAAGAACACTAGTAGTATCTACCAATGATTTGGTGAATTGTGGCGTACATTTTAGCCAACATTTTAATGCTTTCCACAAATGTTCTTTGGAATTAAAGTGTGGTCTTTGAGTTAGCAAGATTAATTATTAAACATTTATTTCAGAACACTACTGAAGCGCAAGCCATGTAGTATTAATGAGAACACAATACAGTTGAAACAGAAATATAACTGTTGTCGTAAGGTAGTTAGCTTGGAATTTTTCAAAACATCCAGTTAGGTTTCAGTCTTATGAGTTCCTTGAACAGGAACCAAAGGGTTTGGGTCAAACCATGGAAAAACGCCCCAAAGAATTATGGATACGGTTCCAAATTTAACTTTTATTTAACTTTCGGCCCAATTAAAAAGCATTCAAACACAAGGTAATCTTCACACACAACTCTACCATAAGGTTTTCAAATAGTATCCCTTGATTTATCCCCCCATAACACATGACGGCAAAATTCAATGCTACAATGTGGTCAATGTTTGGATCCCTCGTATGCGCAGCTGGGCGTTAGTATTGATAATGTTTGGTTTATAAGCAACAACTCAGACTTGAAAAGAAAGATTTCAATGATCTCTGCGAGCAATCATTTTGCTGATGTTCATGCACCTAACAGTACAGTATTTAGAAATTCCTGGTGACTTTTTTCGCCCAAATCCACCACACTGCTCTTCACAGCTTTCTTTAGTGCTTCACAGCCCCTGTATAAAAGATGAGACATGAACTACCAAATCGTGATTACCCAGTCACAGCCCATGTATCTTCCCTTTTCACGATGACATATATACGGTAAAGCAGAACACTTCTAACGTTGCAGAAATTTCACAAAACATTGAGGAAATAATCAAAATGTTCATGACATTCAGAATAATTTAGCATACGCTTTTTTTTTTCATTGCACTTTCTTGAAAGTACAAAGCTTAAATATCTTAATTTACTCGTACACTTGTGTGGGTGCCAAACGCTCGATGTTAGTATCAAAATCTTTTATAATGGAGGATGGCTGTATACTTTTAATCATATAGGGTTATATTCAAAAGAAATCTATAAGTTCGTAAAAATTAACATATGTATTCTTTATTGTATTACTGAAATTTGAAATAATCATTAAATACTAAGATTTTTCTCTATAATATATAAAATAAAAATGAGTAAAATCGATTTAAACCGAAATGCTTGTAATATATTTGTAAAGTATGATGATGATGTATTATGAAATATAACGCTTTTAATATGATAGCGAAATCACGATTTGATATCCATGTAAATACAATATCTTGTTTGAAAATTATTAATTATTTCATCTTTTATAATTATTTATTTCAAAATAAAAATATTTAAAATATTTAATTATCTCATCTTTTATAATTATTTATTTATTTCAAAATAAAAAATATTTAAAATATTTAATTATTTCATCTTTTATAATTATTTATTTGTTTCAAAATAAAAATATTTAAAATAATTATTTCATCTTTTAATATTTTCGATTTTTATAATTAAATATAAAAAATTATTATTATTTTATCTTTTAACGTAGATGTCCTAGTTACCTAGAGAACACAACCTTGAGTAAATATCCTACTTTATCCGCGTAGTATTTTTTACTGCTCTAGTCATGGCCATAAGGAGCCTAGAGTAAAAATATTTGGATTCGATAATAGTAATTTAATTTCCTTTTATAAATGAAGCTTGGTGTTTCATTTTGAAATTGGTTATTTACATCTTAAAAATACAATAAACTCCAAATAATTAAATATAATTAATGAATTTGAATGACATATAATGAATTAATGTGGCACAAATCTGTATGCTATGAAACATCATTGGTTCCATTAAAAACAAGCCTTATTGAAGAAATATATACTCAAACAATTTATGCGTTTACAAGGTCTATTTTTCGTTATGTGCAAATAGGTCAGAAATCTATAAAATAAAAATAAAAAGAAAACATAGATAGTACAAATTCTTATAATGGAATGAAAGATCACTGTTTTATACTGTCAATTTCTTCATGATTTATAATTTGCGTAAATTTTAGATGCTATTTTAAAAATTAGAAAAAAATTTCTTATTGCATAAAACTGTTTAAATGATTTTTAATAAATGAAATCACAGTAAAATACCTATCTGCATAGTATATTGTTCATTGTTTAATTCCTCAATACTTATTGTAATAATACTAAAAATTCTTTTATTCTTAAAATAACTTATAATTAAGGAATCAAAGGGATTACACGTCCTATTCTATTCTTACTTTTTAATTTCTATAGCTATCGAGTGAAATAACATATATTTCTAACAAAGTGAAAAAATATGAAAATAAAATTAATACTAATAAATTCTTTGAAATATTTTAGAAGTAAAAAAGTATTAAGTAACAAATACGTGTAGATAAAATTATTCTAATGAATAATTTATATCCATAACACACAAGTTATTATTAAAATATGACATTATTTGATAGATAGTACTGATACATTGGAAATGAAATCAGTACCTTTTTTTTTAACAAAGTGAGACATATCCAAAATTTCCGTCCATACTTTAAAAATAAATTTCACACAAACACTCTCACTCACAAATGTTCAGTGTAATCCCTTATATTGTCAAACTAGTCACGTTCTAGTAAAAAGTCAAATTTCTATTTATTCCCTATTTTTATTTCATCCTACACATTCTCTCAGTCTTAATATTCGATTTCCTTTTTTCTTTCAGAAAACTGTCTTTAATCGAAAGAATCAGTTAAGATAGTAAATTTATCACTATGTACTAGTTAGTACAAAATCATTATACCTGCAATCATTGTGTTGAAAGAACAGTTATCAAAATTAGTATAAGAAAATTAAATATTAAAGATTCTTAACTAAAAATTTACCAAGCGGTTCATCAATAAAGTGCTGAGATCATATAATGTTCACATGATCTAAGTAATAAGGAGGGTGACTAAGGGATTCATTCAAGTGAGGAAAACTGTACAATTTCTATCATTATCTAGTTAATCTACAGAAGACGAGACTCTTCCAATAAGCTCTTAGAAAAATATAGAAAAACAAATTATTTTAGAAAGAATTTCTATTATTTTTCAATATCATCCCTTTTCAGCTCTATAAACTTTTCTTAGAGTATCGAAAAATTTACACAATCAAAAAAGTAAGATTTCAGAAAGTTCTCAAAATAGGTATCTATTTGGGCAATGACCTCTTTGTTTGACGTGAACCAAAATAGCCTCAGAGTTGACAACACGTTTGAGTTAATTTTCCTCTGAAAGCAAACTCAGCATCTTCTTACCGATATCATTTTAACACCCAATTATTCGTGCCAGGCTGATAAGATTGGACCTCATGATACACCACTGGCGTCAACTATTTCTCACATTTTGATCAGTCTTTCTCAAAACCATATCGTGGATTCTTTTAATAACTCCAGGAGTAATTACTTCCAGTTGAAGTTCCGAACGACGTTCAACTTTTGTTGATGTAAGCCCAAGCTCAAACAGATTAACCGAATTGTAAACCAGTGTACAGAAAGAAGGTATTCTATGAACTTCATCCTTCACTTTGATCTCCTTCAGTGTTAAATAAAAAAATGAAATAATGTGATGGAAATAACTTAGACATAGACAGCTGCTTAATATAAGTGATGTTGTTTATAAAAATATCAGATCATTTCCATTACGAAGGCATTATCTCTAGCTATTTCTAAGGACTTATTGAAAGAACCTCGTATCATTTATTTTACTAATTATTCCATCAAATTTATAAATAAGTTATAGAATTACTTTGATATTGCTATTCGAAGGAATACTGTTAATTTTCCAGTACAAAGTGCTGTAAAAGCAGTATTTTATCACAGCTATTCAGGAGTGGATAAGATAATGCATGACAAATTCCTGGTAGGATAATTTCGTTGGTAATTTTGATTTATGTGACCAAAATTTATTTTAAAATTATCTCCTTTTCAAAAATGAAATTCTAACGAACATTTCACTGGTTCATTTACATATATATATATATATATATATATATATATATATATAGTTAAAAACGAAAGTTGATGCTTCACTGCAACTCCTCTCTAAAAACGGAAAAGAGATTTTACAGATATGTCATTAGTCAACCAGAGAGAGTTCAAGCAATTGAACTCTTGTTCTTGGCGATGAATTTGGCAAACTTTTCGCGACCTCGTAAGAAACTTGGGGACTGTGGAGACAAATGGAAATATCTCGAAGGTGCAAGAATCTAGAAGAAAAATCGAAAATCAAGAAAGTTGTGCACTTCTCATGAATTTTCCTATATGACTTCACGCCAAGCGGGAGAGGAAAAAATACGCCAAGAGGTACAGGCGGTGGAATGAGTCTGAGGGATCGGGATATATATATATATATACATATGTGAGTGTGTGTGTATACATGTTAATGATTTGTGAGTGTTAAACAATATTGCATGCATTATATGCAAACATTCCAGAGCAGAATAAGCTGATGTCTTTAAGAGCTTTAACCATATTCATGTTCATGATTGTGAAGGTATTCGTTTCTCAGTAAGTATGGTCTCAAAATACTAGAGTTACAAGAAATTCAAATTTAAGAAAAAAGTAAAGAATAATGTAGGTTTGATTTATGAAATGTAGAATAAGTTTTTTTGGTATGTATATATTTTTTTAATTTTCTGCATTAGTCTTAGTTTTAAATCAATTTTCTAAAAAAATAAATATTTCGTACATTTAATATTTTTTAAAAAGTGGTATCTCAAAGGTTTTTTTCTATATGTTTGATAAAATTTGTTAGAAATATTTTTATTTCGATCTTCAGATCCTGAACTTGGAGTTTTGTAATATGTACTTTATGAATGTATTAATTCACATTTCAATTCATAAGAATAGAGAAAAGTTTTTTTTTAAAAAAAATTCCTAGTGCTGTTACTTAAACTCAGAATAGTTCAACAGATAGTGTGAAATATTAAAACAAATCTAGTTCAATCTTCGTGCAGATGTCATTCTTATTATAATGCTCCATAACTATGCTTTACATGTATGGTTAACGAAAAGAGAATATTTTGAGTATACGCTTTATTTTCTTGTCCTACTCAAAAAAAAAAAATTAAAATTCTTTCATTGTAAAAAAAATGAAACAAATTTTTAGTTATATTCTAATTCAGACGACATTTAATATAAAAAAATATATATAGAAATATTTTCCTTTAAAATCTCATGGTTCTAAGCTTTGCCGCATATAATAGAAAATTGTCGATTGAAATGCAGTGTATTGTTCAAAAGTGCCCTATTATTATACAGTAAAGAAAGTTGTTTTTTGGTGAAAAGGATTTTTAGGAATTAAGTTCTACTTATTTATATATATATATATATATATATATATACCTAATTTATTCATAAAAGTATTCTAATTTAATTACATTCATCCACAGAAAATGTAACCATTACGTTTACATTTTTTAAATAGATTTAAAGAAGAGAGATATTTTGATAGAAAAGAATCTAAATAAAATAAGCTAATTTATCAACTATATTAATCAAATTTTTAAATTATATATATATACTGTATAAAAATTTATCTATTATTTTTACTATGCACATATTTATGTAACAACGTATGATATATTTATATATACAATTACAATACTTTACAGTTATAATACATATTAGAAATATATTATATCAAATTCTTTAATTAATAATTACAAATAATAGGATGTGATATGATCATATAAAGAAAATTAAAATTATATTTTAAGATCTAGGTAGTGGTAATTAAAAATTTATGTTTCTGATGTTAATTATTTTAATTATTGCTTTCGATAAAACTGTAGTATCAAATATGCCAAATATTTACTTTGATCTATTCCCATGTTCATATTTGCTAACAAATTCTTATATAATATTAATTCTATTTTTCAATTTTTGTGTGTGTGTAATTACTTATAAAATATAACCTAATTTTTCATTTGTAATTTTATAAAATTAACTTCTGCAATTCATTAATTTTGATTTAAATACTAATAAAGAAATTAATGAAGTAGCTGGAGAAAAAAATACTCTTTCTCGCAATGTATGATTAAGATATTTTGAATATAATGAAACATAATGTAAATAATATTATTATTAATTATTTTATGCTCTTTTTGTTTTAAAAAAACCTATCAGATTTGTTAAAATTTCTTAGACTTGGATTTCTAATACATAAGACATTTTTACTTTTGTTTGATGTGTGTCAAAATTTATTCAGTAAAACAAAAATTAAATACAATTATCTATGTACTGAAATTTTATTGAATATCACAAACATAATTTGAGAAGCTAGCGAATTCAATTGTACAAGTGGACTGGATCATAGAACTATTGTCATCATTTTGCAGCATTTTCAAATTCTACTTGTTTCCAGGGCTCTATGTATTCCAAATAGTTACATAGATCTAATTTTCATTTTTAAATTGAGGTAGTGTATCCTTTAGGATAAATCATCCGCAAATTTACTCGTGAGCGGATTTGCACCTTTAATCGTAAGAATGATCTAGTTATTCACCAGATACAGAAAATGCTGCAACACACTCAGCAGTTAAAAGTTTTTACGATATTTCGATTTAATTATTCTAACAAACTAAATATATATTTGTTTCTTGAGAAAAATCTGTTTTAATATCAAAAGTTCATAAATATATTTAAAGAAACATAAGAAATTAAGATGTCTTGTAATGCTCTTTAAGAGAAATGAAATGAAAAATAAATGCAAAAATAGTTTTTTCGCTTACCACGATATTTCAGAAAATGACAATGGATAAATTATTAATAATGCACCAAAAGTATTAATTATTGCACCAATTATTAATTTATAATACATTTCGATTATTAAGTTTATTTAAAAAGGGATTATTTAATTTGTATTTACGCTGCAATTAAGATCAAAATATGAGTCTTTCAAAACATGTTTTCTTATTAATTACGCGTGTTACAGAATATAATTTGAAATAATTTATTATAAAGTATCATGTTTTGCCTAAAAACTGGCAAAACTGCTAGAATTACTTATTCTTTTTATAAATGATTATTCCTTACATAAATAATACTAACATGATTGGTTACGTTGATTAATTATGCTATCTTAAGTTATTAATTTCAAAGATATGTTAGATATTTAATTAATAAAAATAAGATTTGCTTATATTTAAAGAAAACTTTTGTATTTATATATTTTTTCTTATTTTATTATAGTTTACGTATTTATTAGAAGTATTATTGCATAGAGTAATTAATTATTGCATTTTAAATGACTGGTTACACACCATATTTAGAAAAAAAAAATTGAAAAATCTACAGAAAACTTCTACTATTTTTATTATGAAAATTCCGCACCTTAGAAAAACTCAATTCACTTGCAAAGTAAAAGATAGTTTTTATTATATTTTGATGAATTTATAATTTAAAAAAAAAAATAAAAAATATAAAATCCGACAACAAAAACTACCGATATATTTGCAAAATTCGAATTATTGTTCTTCAAAGCCCGACATTTTAGAAATACTTTTTTTTCTTCTGAGAAATCTATTTCATAATCAGGAACACTGAAAACATATTTAAAACGAGAATACTAAACATTCTTCCGAAAAAAAGAATTTAGAAACATTTTAGTGCTTTCACTGAGAAAAAAATATACAAAGAGTTTCCCTTCGAAAATTACTCGTCCTTCTCTGCAATAATTCAAGATGCGTCGACCTGTTCGTCTCAGAAAGTTATCGCGGTGTAATTTCATTTCGGAGAAAGATAACTTGGCTCTCTCCTTGGAATTCTTACCGTGAATATTATAAAAGAAAAATGCTTCTGGGTTTTATGAAGTAAAAAAAAAGTTTCTTCTTAAAAATAAATTAAGATTGAAGATATGTGGTTTACTCGCATCTTCGTTATAAGATCTTTTTTACCCTAGAGGTAACTACAAATCTTAAATTGCAAGATAAATATTCTGGTTCTTATTATGCGAGCAATTAAGTTGATTATTTAACTTAATTTATAGCATTGGTAGGTGAGTGCTCAAATGAAATTATTTATAAACATAATTGTTAAATATGAGAGTTATGGTATTTTATGCAAACATGTCTGTCCGATGAAAAAATGTATTTTAACGTAATCATGCTGATAGAGAAGACATATTTCAAGAAACAAGTATACCAAAAAGTTAAATAAATAAACCTTATACTAATTCCATAAAAAATCCAAATAATCACCTTTAAAGGATTCACTAATATTCACTGCAAGTTTCTAAGATTTTTTAAAAGTAAGTACGAAAGTGATTGCGAAAGAATTTAGCAATACTTAATTAACATAGAAATCTATGTTACAATAAATTTATATCAAACAAAAATAACATTTTAATCCTAGGTGTTTTAGAAATAAATAAATATGTTCTAAAAAGGTTTTTCAGATATTTTTAACATTTCAGAAAATGATTCTAATATTTTTGTTTAAAAGTTATAGTTTCAAGTTTGAAAAAGATTGATAAATAAATCATCATATTGTTTTGAATATCTGAATTAAATTTTAATTTTCTAATTTAAAATACTATGCTAAAGGATGGATGGATAGCATTTTGGACTATGGATAGTATTTTTGTGTCATTGAATGCTTTTACAGACGTTTACTAATAATAAATCTTCAATTAAGACTTGAAATAAAACGTTTCTTTAAGAATTCGTTGATATTTGTGAGTGAATTCAATCTCTTTGAAATATTCAAATCATTATCTGAATATTAACACAGAGAGTTACTGAACATATAATTTAATCCACATAGCTAATATATGTTGTGACGTATTTTTTTAAAAAAATAAGAAATTACAACATTGGATATTTGAATCAAATGTAATCCACATATTTTTTTTAAAATTTTTTCTACAGTAGCAACAAACTTTGTAATAAGTATGTGATAGCG
Organism: Nephila pilipes; assembly: GCA_019974015.1. NCBI lineage: Eukaryota > Metazoa > Arthropoda > Arachnida > Araneae > Nephilidae > Nephila > Nephila pilipes. The sequence goes on from BMAW01111706.1 coordinate 108,740, forward strand.
ATTATTAACAACAATATATATTTCAACAAATACTATTATAATGAAAAGTATTTAATGAAATTTGTTTTCATTAAAATTATGCATATAATTATTTCAGTTAGCAACTTTAAAAATACATGAATACGCAAAAATAAAATTATAATACTATAAATGCAAAAAGGTACCCAAATAGTAAAAATATATACATTCATTTTTATACTTCTTTGAAGATGGCATTAATTATTAATTATCTATAGTACTAAATGCACGAAATATGAAAAAAAATTCAAGAGACAGAATACGAAAGATTTGTAAAAAGAAGGAAGTAATTCACTTATTTTTTAACTTAGTATCAATAACATCAATGAAGAGCAGTTAAGTTAGAGTGAAGATGCCTTGGAGGAAAAGAGAAAATATTAGAAGATTTGTATTTTCTCATTATTTCAGACGCAAATAATTAAATATTCGATTAAGAAACCTATCGTTATTAATATTCAGTGTTAACATACCTACAGCATGCAAATTCATCATACTTATTACTGAAAATGGAAAAATGCGTTGCCTGGTCGAATATATATGTAGATATTAATAGGGTTAAGGGGAACTAATTCTTTTAATCATTTTTTTAGTTATGTTTTGGCTCATTTTCTTTTAATGTTGGAAAAGAATATAATCTATTTGGAATAAATTTCCCAACTTTAAGAGAATTTTCCTATAGACAGCTAATTGATGTTGATAAGAAATCATCGCTCCATGGTTAATAAAGTGTTTTTACCTTGCATAAATGAATATATTTTTTCAAAGCCTTTTTTTTAGAAATATGGATAGAATAAAAATTGAAGCATTTTCTAAGAGAAATTTGATGTATTCAAATAATTTAACTATCGGAAGAATATTATTTCTCCTGAGATCTATGACTGCGGGGGTCTAGAGATACTGGTTACGAAATAGCGGCTGGCTTTGTTGCTGTCGAGTCAAGGGTTTGAGCCTAAACTGAAGATCCGTTATGTTTTGTGGTTGAATCAAATTAAATCTATCGAGGATCGAAGTCCTCTTATTAGCATGATACGAAAGGTTTAAGGGGATAGTGCGAGCTCAAATGTCTTCCATGTCACTTGGCCGATTCTCAAAATTAAGGGTTCATCCCCAATATCTCTTGTGTTGCTTCTGTATACGATGCTAATAAACAAATAATCATTAAAAATTTCCCTGAAACTTATATATATTGATTCAACTCTTTAGAACTCTAATAACTGAAACATTCAATAAACTTTTATGATACAATTCAATTATAAGCACTATCATATTACTAATATTCCCAACATTCTTCGAGGAACTAAGATTCTATAAACCTCCAATCGTAATAAATTCTGGAAAATTATGAGACGAATAGCTTATGAATCAACCAATGTAACTAAAATCAGAATAAAATTACAGACAAACCCTCAGTTAAGTGTTTATTACTTTCCTAAAATAATGCGTAATTTTATTTTGTATACGAAACAAAGAACTTGTACAAACATAAATGGAGCTTAGTAATACGTTTTTGAAAAACACTCTAACACATATTTATAATCAGGAGAAATGTACTAATTAAAACAATTTTAGTTAAAAAAAATTACACTTTTGTATATATTTAATAATGTTTTCTTTTAACGATAGTAACTAAAATTAATATAATATTGTAAATATTATTGAAATATTGTTTGCTTTATAATTTTAATGCAATTTTGAAATTCTGCTGGAAAACACTATCTAATCGATATGCAAGCTTAAATGAAAAATTCTCAATGATATACTAAGAACACTTAAAATCTCTTCGTGTTGTACGGAGATTAGCTTATCTAATTCGCAAAACTTGTTTAGATTGAAACTGTACTTAGGATACAATATTATATAAGAGAAGCTTTGCCAATTCTTTCAGCATGTTAAAGGAAATTGTGCTTTAGAAATGTCGCATTACAAGGGATTACCAGAATTATGAAAAAACTTCTCAATCAAAATTAAATATTTATATATTTTATACCAAGAAAATGACGCATCTTATTAAGTTCTCTTGATTAATTTTGAATTATCTTGGTTGTGGGCGGAGGAGTGTAATAAGTTGGAGTACTGATAATTCACAATATTGACATATTCTTAGGAAATACTAAAAAAATTATGAAATATGTAATTTAAAATTCACTAATAATTGAAAAATCATGGTTATGAAAATAGAACGATAGATAAATTTAAATCACAGATGTAATTACTTGCGTCTAAGTGTAATGTGCTAAAATTGATAAAATAATAATTGGATTTTAAAATTATTTAAACGAAAAAATATATATTAATTACAATTTTACAGTGTAGTTAAGAGACAGTAGAAGAAGCCAATATACTTGTATTTCAATTTGACGGTTGCATTTCTTTCCAATGAACATGAACACATTTCTACATTCAAAGAAATTCTTTATTTTCAGCGATATACATGGAAATAGCGACAAATCACTTGAAAACATTCGGTGTTTTACAATAAATGACTTCATCATCGCTTGTTTTATTTCAGAGAGTATTCAAAAGAAAACATGGATCCTATATACCGAGCTATCAAAATTATCATTTCTAGTTTTGTTGACTCAGTCACCCAAGTTGCGTAAAAAAAACGAGATGTAATTGACTGAGGGATTCACTCGATATAACGGATAAATTTGAGACATTTTTATGTAGCCCGTTATATTTAACATGTACCATAACTGTTAAATATAAACAGTTTATTATGACAAAATTGAATGATAAATTTCCTTTTTAATACTTCATAAATTTCAATTGCTATAATCTTCCCTACATCCAGTACTGTTCATAGCAGTGATTGTTTTACAAAATGATTATTGAGATGATTATTCATTTTAATTTAAATGTTACTAAATATTGGATTTGTGAGGTAAACATTTTGTCTTACAAAAATGTTAATACAACTACTATAATCAAACAATACTGTTTAAAAAAGAAATAATAATCAATTATGAAATATTTGAGTATTTGCAATACTGACAGGTAAATATTTACAAGTAACGTTTAAGTGTGCAATCTCATTGAACTCAGACCTTAAATCTGAATCATAAACTAACAGAATTCATCAGAATGAGTTGTTTTATCAATTATTATTTGAATAAACTTTGGATTAATTCCTTCTACTTCCATTATTAACCAATATTTAAAGGGTTACTAATCAACGCTGTCTCTAATGAATACAAACCATGCAGTAGTTTAACTTGAGTTTATTAGAATCTCGAACTAATCGAAACGCAATATTTTTTAATCAATCAGTGTATTTAATTCCTACTCAAGTTCGAATCCAAAGATTATTATTATAATAGGTACTTAACTGTTACGAATCCATTGGCCTCGAATTTTCGACAGAATTTAAATTGTGGATCCGAATAGCTGCCGTTTGTAGATTCTTTCTGTATTTGATCCTATATCTCTTTACTCAAAATAACAATTATTCTGATACCTTGGGTAATAACTTTCAATTCCATTTTTGCCACCAATCTCCCTCCCAATAAACACTTTGCTGCTTGTAAATGCTTTTCCTTAATCGTATTAAATAATTATATTTTAATCTACAAAAGTCACATTTCAATAATTGAAAGATATTCTTATTTTTTACAGCATCATATTACAGTTTTCAAAAGTTAACTGATATAAAAGCAGCGATAGAACTCGGCCATAAATTAAGCCTCTATACATAACAATATAAATATTTATATAAAGAAAACTTTCTTGTCTTTGTAGGAAAAAAAGTGAACTTGTACATACTAATTGGTATTAATTATTTTTCAATCAATATTCCATTTATCACCCACAACGACAAAAGAAATGAGACAAAAAAGAAATACTAGAAAATTCTAATAATAATCTTCCATTTCTCCTTCAAATATTTTTTCTTTTTGAGATTGAGACTGGTTTATTCAGAAGGTAATGAGGGTGTTTTAAAGGAGTTTGTAGCTCACACCTGCAGTTTCTTATTTGAACGCTTTCCTTAGAGAGTTTCAGTATAAACGAATTAGAATTTTTTTTCTAGAAACCAAGTAGTAAATAATGCAAATGTTTCTTTAAATAGAATTTCACTGATAAAAACGAAAAGGTTAGAAACTCTCTTAAAACGCACAAAACATGCTCAAAAGAATTAATGGAAGATACAGAAAAAGATACCAGAGGAGGAAATTATATATTTAACCATAAAAGTGATAAGACGAAAATCGAATATTTTTCGGTTGAATTTCTTATAAGAAGGTGCCTTTGAGTGAAATATTTTTGAATATATTCTAATAAATATAGTGAAGATATTTTGGATTGAAAATTTACCAACTTCAATTGAAAAGGAATATTTAAAACAAAAATATAAAGAAACGTTCCCACACGGAACTTTAGGAAAATTCTAATCATTTTAGTTTCAATTCTTACCATTATACATTTATATAAAAATATTCGAAAATAATCATACCATAATATAACACAAATAATAGACAGATCATAAAGTTATTAATGATGCTTCATTTTTATTTGTAAATGTTTGCTAATCAAGCAATCGAAACACATCGCTTTAAAACAAAATTAAATATAATTCCATTTAAAAAAAAACACTATTTCTATTTTATTTATATATACATGTATTTAAAATAACTATTAATGAAATTTATTGTAAAACATTTCTGTTTATTGTGTGTTCACTAATTCATTTCGAGAGGAAAAGAAAACTCTCAAAAATTGATAAAAGCTATTTAAAATTAATATCTGTATTAATAAATCACCAAAATGTTTACTCAAAAATTTTCAATGAATCAAATATGAAAAAAAAATTCGAAAACCAAAATGTTATTGAAATTCATTTTCCTATTATGTATCTTGTAAGTTTATTAGTTATTCTATTAGAATACATCCAGTTATCGAATTCTAAATTTAAAAACAAAGGTATTTTCTGGAAACCTTGGTATTGGAATGATTCTCAGAGGTTCGATATGACTACATATTAACTAGATTAGTAATCATATTGTTGAACTGTTTCTTTTGTATGAGTTTAACGGTCTTTTAATGTGTTTCAACCAAATCAAAATGAGACCTTTTTTTATTTCATCCGATCACAATTAAGATTTGAACACAGATTTTAAATACCATTTCTTTAAAGAAAACAAATGTTAACGTTATTTAAATTAATTCACATTTTCAATCAAATTCTTCTAAATTAACATTAAGAAATGTTTTAACAATATTAAAAATCTATCTTTATAGATTTACAAATTTTGAAAAAAATCCACTTAATCTCAATTTTAAAGCTGCATTTTTAAAGAGATAAGCATATTTGTTATTAACTACAGATTGTAGAATAGTTTTAATAAAAATATTTTTTTAAACATTTTTGGCCAAAATAAATCATTTCCTTTAATAAAAATTAAATTATGTAAATATATTCGTTACTTAAAATAATTTGCAATTAAGACTTTTTACAAGGTGCTATTTTTCATATAATTTAATCACAATTTATTTTACTAAGATTTACGTTCTAATTTTTTTCCGACCATTTTTGCTGATGGTAACTTATGCCGTTTGGAGTCCACAATGTGAATAATGTCGAAGTTCTTAAAGGTATTAACTGCATACTAACCAGAAAATTCATCGAATGCATGAAATATTTTTAACACTCTCTTATAACCATAATTAAAATATATTACAGATATATATGTTCTTAGAGTAGCCATTTTAACTTCATGGTCGACAAATACACCTTTAGAGATTATTTTCCACAAGCAACCATTGAAACATTGATTTGAATCCTGTGTTTTGCTATGGAGACATTTTTTATAAACTTTGATAACCAAAACCAAAGTGCGTAAATTTGAAGAAATTAAAAGTGGTTTTGGGGTGGCTTTTGAATTTTTTATTTACTCTTCTTCCACAAGCAATAGCACGTTGATAATTACGCCAACTAAATTATCCTTTTGGGCACTAACCACGCATTGGTGGATCCACTCCTGAACAGCTGTGGTAAAATGCTGCTATTACAGCATTTTGCATTCCCGGTAAATTACCAACATTGCTTCCAAGTGTAATACTTCACTAAAACTGAAATTTATTAACACATTTGTTGGTGAATTTTCCTTTTCTATCTAATTCTTTAAGACTTGATTTTAGCTTACGAGGGAAGGTTCCGATTCTTTTCTGAATGTGCCCAATGCACTCATATTAGCTAACACTATTTCATCCGTACATGTCTTTCACTGCTGAGTAACCTTGTGAGATACTGTCACTGTTAAAGGATGAATACTTCAACCGTCGCAAATGACAAGACCGTTCAAAGATACGATATGCAGCAATAGATTTCATGCCGTATGATTACCCAGAATGATTTTGTGAGCAAATGTGTTGATCACAGGATACACATTTATTGATTTGTGACTTCAACGTTGTGAAGTATCATCACAAGATATACCACAACTTGTCAGACCCTCCTGTTGATGATTCATCTCTTTTATTTTATAAGCTACAGAATCCATAGAATCTTGTGCAATACATGTTGAAACTTTAAACAACCTCTTTTTACAGATTTTAAAACCTGACTTTGATAAACATGGCATATCTAATGCAACTCTCAATTTTTTCGAAGCATTATGGCCATTTCTAAATAACCGGATGTCTAGAACAAACTGAATACTGATTATATTCATCTTGTTTCCTTTTTTGGTTGATGAAAAAAGTAAAAATGAAACTGCAGTTAGCACATTTCAACAGTATATTGGAATGAAAATCAAAAATAAACTCTTTGTTGAGCTCTAAGCACATTTTGTTAAAAACTCACCATTTCACTAACACTTGGAATTATATCTAGACTGTAAATTCTGTTACGAACTGTAATGATATTATACTTTAAGCTTTCCTTCATTATCGTGTCCTCAGTTCCAATTTTACGTTGACGGCTCGTGCTGATTATTTCAGTTGTCTTTAAAACAGAGTGTCGATTATTGTGGAATTATCTTTTTTGATATTGATGTTTATTTTTCGTACTAACCGTGGTTTGAATAAAAAATATATTAATCTAAAAAAACTATTCTACAATTTAAACAATTTTTTTCATACATAAACAGCTTTACTGTTAAATATGATGTTAAATTTATCAAAAGGAATCTTAATACATTTTGAAAGTTTTTTTTTTTTTAAAAAAAAAGTATAATCAGTAAATATTCTTAAAAATATGAGAAACAAACGGATATTTTTGAAAGGACTAACTTTCTGTTTCAAAATCACTTCTTCCGGCATTTTTTAATGAAATGGTATGATATTCAAAAACTTATAACTTAATTTCTATGAACCGCTGCTCCAAATAGAAGGTAGATTTGAAAAGAGAAAATTTAAACCATTTCAATGGATTAATAAAAGAATTCGATATATCTCCCAAAATTCGAGTTTTATAAAATAGTCGGAAACCATGACGCCCTTCGTTTACATAACTTTCTGTTTTTCGAGCAACAATTTTTTTTTAAATAATTTATTTATTTAGTAAATATTTTAAAAGCACACATGTATATATATATATATATATATATATATACATAAAGTTTTGTACTCCATATTCTAGTGCATATAAAATATTTCTTTCAGAAGGAGTTAAATTAAGTGACTAAAATATTTGTTCTAATTTTATTTAAAGATTTATGATTTTTTTCATTAATCATAACGAAAAAAATACAAATAAATACAACTAGTTTTATACATAAGGGTTTTTCATTTAATAAATAAAAATATCTATAAGATCTAATTATACACACAGAGTCATCAAACAAATTATTCCAAACAACCAAGTTAAGTTTCCAAAAAACGACTTCGCATTTTAAGCACATTGTGACATATTCAATTTTTTAAAAACAAACGCTTGTGATACATTTATTAAGATATTATGTTTCCAACTTTTAAAGGCAGACGATTTAATCTAATGTGATACTTTATTTAAGACATTAGCTATTCTACTTTTAAAAGCAGACGTTTTAAACTTAAAGTAATACCTTTTTCAATATTCTTTATTAAGATATTTTTTTTTGGCAACACCAGATCATAGTTTTGATTTTAGATAATTTACTGGCAACGGATATGAAATTTAGTATTGAGTTTGGTTCCAAGAAGAAAAGACGAACGTTGAAAAAGTGGTGCTTGTGTAAAATTGTGTCTTGAATTTATGTTTGAAAAGATGTGCAAATAAATGAGATGTCCGGAAAACAAGTCATTTTTATTAATAGTTTTCAATACAGTACAACATAAACGTCATAGAAAATTTCAAAAATTTGAGATAAAGCAGTTTAAAATTGTGATGTTTAATAATGTGACTTAACATGTTGTTAAATGAAGTCAAAGCAATTCGCTAAATAATGTATCAAGAGCTTAAAATTTTGTATATATTTTAAGTCATAAAATCAAAATAATTGTAATAAAATGCTTTTCTATATTTTGGTCATTATAAGGGTACAGTTTTCCCTTAAATTGAATTCCTTAATGCTAAATGAACTTTCTTAAAGATAAAAAATATTTTATTTAGCATTTTCAAGAGTTATATGATAATATACGATCATAGGATAGATTGATGCTTTAATTTTAAAACATTAAAAATGCAAAAAATAATATTATTATAAAAATATGCATTATTATGTACAGTTGAAAAAATGGATTATTACGTGCCAACATTTTTACATATTGGGATCCCTTTCATCATGAAATTTTCAAACCTGAAATTTGAAGTAGTTGTGTCCAATAGCCAAGGAATTATTAAAAATATTGAAAAAAAACTATTATGAAATTCGGGGAAAAAATATATCATTACATACCAATGGTTATTACATATTTGTGTTTTCATATCATGAAATTCCTAAAAAAATTCTTGAAATTATCTCCAACAGTTCAGGAAATGTTCGAGGTCAAAAGCTGAACCTCGAATAGCGGAGCTTTAAAATACTATATTCGAGGCTATGTTATATTTATTTAACAGTTCACTTATCACGCAATGGTTAAGATACTCTTGCATGCCTGAAGAAAATTAGTACAACATAGGCCTTTAACAATTATCGTGAATTACTTATGTAAACAGAGATCAGATTCAAATAAATATTAAAACAATGGTTATGTAGATAATTTTTCATTGCATTTTTCAAAAGTTACTTTCCATAATAGGAACATTACTGATACAGAAATGATTTAGCTACTTATTTTTGAATCTGTAAGAATAATATCAATTTTATCTAATAAGCATAAGAATTTCCAAAATATTTAAGGCTGTCAAATTTTTTATAAATTTTTTATACTTATATAAGTACATTCCTAATCCTATCTTGTTAAAGACTTTTACTTGCATAAGTTTTGGGATGCTATTTAACGTCCTTGATAATCTGCACTGTTCTATTTAGCTTGGCAGGAAAGAGATTCAAAATGTAGCTAATTAATGAATGGGAAATACATTATTATGAACATGAAGCGAGATCATTGCTGTATGTCCTTTGATAATTGATTTTTCCATTTACACATACATAAAGCTTTTTGTATTCCCTAATATCGTCACCATATCTTTTCTAGCAAACCTACTTTAATACTTTGGGGTAAAATAACGGAAAAAAACATTGTTTTAATTTTTACTTGCTTAATCGACTGGTTGGGCTTATGGAATATATAGCAACAAAGGCTGTTATTAATTAGTTATTTGGTTATGATGTGATTCAAAATATCATCGATGATGTCAACTCTACACAGGTAAAATTAAAACTAATCTCTGAACCAGTGTCACATTTATTTTGTTGCCGTTTAACTGATGGCAGCCGATAGCGATGACATTAACATGTGTAAGCAATACAATCTGTCATCAAAAAAGTGCCCATCACTCTCGTATCTATCAAACGTAGTATGGTCATCTACTACAGATGACCATACTACATCATTTTGTCCCCTTATTATCGAATGAGCGTGTTTAGTTGGATGAGTATGAGTTAAGGAACACGCAACTGTTATTCTGTTCTTATTTACGTGCTTGTTTGACACATTAAGTCATAGAAAAATTGTTAATACTTAAATCACTATTATAAAATATTTTGCACTTTAGCATTTGTAGAACTGTATATTCTTGAGAGGATATTTATTTAAAATGTATAAAATTATAATGTTTTCTGCAAAAATTAAGAAAACTTTGATATTGAAATAAATAAGGAAGACTCTTTTTAATTTATACATTGAAGTATATTTATTCACTTTCGGTAGTGCTCCTCATTGTAAAAACAGAAAAAACATCCTCCCATATCCTACTTTAGAAGCCATCTCACCTTCTATTGAGATATTTTATTACTTTCATGGGCTCTAAAGCGAACAAGAAACATCGACACATATCAATAAATGGAATTAAACTGTTTTCATAAAAATATAAATAAAAATACACTTTCACTTTTATCGATAAAATCGTTTTCGATAAAAGATAATGAGCAATATGTATTCACTGATGGTAACATTAATGACGCGCAAAAAGCAATAAAATTTCTCTCATGACACACGCGTATACTCATAAAGAGCAAAACATCGGAAAAACTATGCGGACTAATTTCGATTTGAATGTTCAGTGGGGAAAAGAAAAAAAAATGATTAGTAATTGCTGCAGACGTGATATCAATGGTTATTAGATAAGTTTAAAAAGTATAGCTAAAAGCAGACACTGCTTTAAAAACTATATGAATAAATATTTTACAGAAGCATGACTCAAAAGAAATATAACCAGAGGATTCAAGTTCAATAATATGTCGCAACGCATAAGCTCAGTTTTTTTTATAAAGCTATCATTTTGTTATATTCGTCTATGTTACTAAATGTGTTTAATAAAAGCGAAATGCACCTTTTCTAAATTAAAAGGTGATTTAAGTTCCAGAGAACAAAATATTGTTCACTTTTCTAAGTATTTATTTTTTATATTACAAACGTAAAAATCAAAAAAAAAAGAATATAGATTTATTATCTATACATACTTTGTATGAAAATACCGTAAATTTCTGTAGATAAGACGATAGGTGAATCATAAATGAAGGTCATCTAATTCCGAGGCTCTCTAATGTTACAGAAACAAAAAAAATAATGGAAAATCACATAAATATTAAAACTATTTTAGAATAAAACAAATCATTAACCAATGCATTTGAAAAAATGAGAAATTTCCTATTCATCATCTAAGACAAATAACGCCTCAAGTAAGTCTTCACTTTCTTTGTTAAGAAGCTCGTCATATGGATCCTATTCCATACCTAGCGAAATAATTCTCACTTCGTATTCAATATCCCGTAACAGATCATCTTCCATGCATCAGAAATTCCACGCATTTTAAAGGATTTATTAGACGCACAAGTGATTCCGTGATTTGGTACATGCTTCTATAGGCAGTGATGACAGACGCAAGAAAATATGCGTATTAGATTGTTTGTTTATTAATGTCGCACTTAGAGGCTACACCAGAGTTAATGACCTCATAATACTGAAATTAGGTTAAGTGCCGAGAACGACATCTTCTCCAAACACCTGCACAATTCCAATGGGAAGATTGTAGCCTCGACAGAATTAAATTGTATCAGTGCTGCTATACAGTGTGTCTTTAGTAACCAGAAGACGAACCCACGACCCGATGAAATAACATCAGCTGCGAGTTTGTGATCATAACTACTAGGCTACAGTGGCCAATAAAAATGCTTGAAATACATAAGAAATCGTGATTCCATACATATTTCTACAGGTAGTGTTCCCAGAAGCAAGAAAATAAAATTTGATCCAAATGATAATTGTAGATCTTTACAAAATTTATTCGTTGGTGATAGTTTGGGAATCATCTTATACCTAAACTATTAAACATGGAAACTATTTTGGGCTCATTTTACCAGAAGCTCATCTCATCTGCAGAATTTTATGAAAGTTTAGTTTGCTTATAAATATCAATATATATTCGGGAGGGAATAGTACAATCATTAAAATAAAAAAAAAAGAAATGCTGAGTAATCCCTTGTTATAGTAAACAAAATCAATCAATGATGATATAATAAATGAAGATAATGAATAAATAATTATTGTTGCGACTATCTCGGGCCTTGGCGACCAAATTTGGTGCTAAATAATCAACGCATGTTTAGGAATTTCGAAGTTTCGAGGATCTACGAAGATTGGCTCTAGTGATACGATAAAACTTATAGAAAGTTTGATTTCTTACCTCGAGAGACCGCAAAAATCAGACAGCTGTTGTAAGATCTGTTTTAGAGTTAATCTAGTTATCGAACGTGAGAAGACTAGAAACTCTACAAACTTTCCATGGTGCGCTATTGTTTTTCAGTTATATAAATGTATTTCTTTGTGTATTTGAATTTGTGGCTGCTTTACAATGATGAATTGACAACAAATTAAGTTATTTCAATTCATGAAGTTTACGTTATCATTTGTATCTTCTTCTGTAAGTGAAAGTGGTTATCGGCATAAAAAGCGAGCATATAAGACTTCGAAGCTTATTAAAAAATAATGACACACCATTGTCATCTTTCTTTATTACCCTAATTTTAAAAATTATCATGGTACCTGAACTCTATATAAGTCATCTATATAAGTCTTTTTTTTGACAGACATCAATGAGCGAGGAGAAGAGATATGATGGCCTACATGCAGATAAGGTTGAAAAATCGAAGCATCATTGCACTCAAAACTGCACCTAGCGACGACTTTTAAGTATTTCTAAAATTGAACGAGAATCTTAACTTCTTAATCGTATCAATTTTTCATAAATTTGAGCCAAAAAATTTCACATTTTAATTGCTTATTTTCTCTTTGTATTATAAAGTTTTAAGTAGAAAATATTATTGGAATTTCTTATAATTATATGAATTTCAAACAACATATCCTAAAAAAAATGTCTTTTCTCTGGAAGTCATCTTTTCTTTCTAAAGGAATAACGAAGAAGGACTTTGAATTTACAGTTTTTCATATAAGAATATACATGTACATTCTTATTACTTTCCCTTACAATAGGGTAAAAATAAAACATTATGTATATAGATACATCATATTTCAATCAAAGACATGCGTAATTTACGAAATAAATTTTTGTGTAAGTATTTACCAACAAAAAATTGAATTCAACGGTTGTACTCAATAAATTCATAAAGAAATTTGTAGAAGTCATTCTTATAACAAATAAAACTAAGTGATTTGATTAAATGAATGTGATTAGGAGCAATGTAATTTATCTACATAACTTAAAACGAATTTTGAAGAATCATTACTGTAAGAATAGAAATGAAATAATTTTATTAAGAAATAATAAGCAATATATATATATATATATATATATATATATATATATATGAGTAAAATTTACAAAATTGATTTATTTTTATATATTTATAATAAATATAATGTCAAAATAAGTTATTTTTACTTTTACTGATATAATTTTTGAAATATTTAAAATGTTATACATCAAATACATATATTTGAAAGTCTATGCGTATAATTGTTGTTAATTCATACTGAATAAATAGCTTTTCAAATGGCCAAAATTTAATATATACTTGTAAATGTACTGAGAGCTATGTTTATTTTTGTTATGTTATACAGTTAAAGGATTATGCGTAGATCCTTTTTGACAGAATTTTCTAGAATATTCTTTTTGCTACTGCAGATTGTATATGTCATGCATATATCCTATAGAACCACAAAATCCTCCTGTTAGCGTGGTGTGGAGGTTAGGAGAGTGGGTCAGGAATCATTATCATTCCTTGACCAAAGTTCGAAATTATTAGGTCCGTCCCCAATAGCCCTCGTGTTGCTTCTAGTACGACGTTAATAAAAATTAAACTAAAAAAGAAATCCTATAGAACCACGATAAAAAATTTAATAGTGTTTGATAATATTTAAAATTTTATATTGGGAATGGTAATGACCGAATGGCGTAGTTATTTTTATCATTATTTTGAATAAAGTGCGTTTTTATGTTGAAATTTAAATATAGTATGAGTAAATTTTAAGCTTAATTTCTTTTAAATTAAAATAAAATTGAAGTCTCTGAAAAAAGTTATTAGTTAAAATGAAGTTTTAATGCGCTAATAATACAATAAAAATAAAAATATAAATGTTCCTGTGTACTTTTTGAATTTAATAACATTTACATATTAGAATTATATTACACATATTATAAATGAATTTTAATCTTATTTCTGTATTTCTTATATAGAATCTTAGACAACACGTTGTTTTTGTTATTACAATGAAAATGTGCAAAAAATTGTTATAAAGCTGTTATTTCGGAGCATAAAAGATTTATTTTACATTATATGGTGGGCTCGGAAAACAATTTCATATACATTTTGCGGATTTCATTTTAAAATATATATTGTGGTTAACTAAAACTTTTTCATTCTTAAATGATTTCTCATTTCATTACTCTCATGTATGCTTTTTGTTATTTTTTATAGTTAAAGAAAAGAGTCTCAATGCGATACAATCAAACTATTCATACTTATTTTGATTCATATTTTTACTTCTATCAGACGAAAATGGATATGAGCAAAAAATCTTTCTCTTAAGATATTTATTTCTTTTGAGAAAAAGAGTTTCAAAGAAAATATACCTAAATTGATTTTTAGAGAAAATTCTTATCTCGATAATAATATTTATTATCTATGAGAGAAAAAAAAAACCTGTGAGTGCAATTTTATTGAAATAATTTATTTTTGTCTAAAATATCTTCTTTTCCCTCTTTTTCAAATTAATTTGAAACCTGGTAATCAATTATTTCAAGAAGGAACTTCATATAAGAAATGTCGTATTTTGGATAAGAATTTATGCATGTAGGGGAATTTTTACGAGGTGCATATTTCCTATTATAAATTAAGTAAGCAACATA
>BMAW01111706.1:132878-164170 GCA_019974015.1 Nephila pilipes
TAAATCCTTACATAAGATATAATTTTAAGATTTCATTTTAATGCCATCTATCTAATTAATTTAAAACCAAATTTGTAACTTTGTTATTAAAACATAATAGTTTTAAGAGTATTTATCCATTAGATTTATTTAAATAGGTGAAAAGTGTTTAATTTTTTGAATCATTAAACAGGATTTTAGTTTCTGGTAAATTCAAATCAAACTTTAAGTTTTAGAAATTAATATGTCTTTAAAATTTATATGTATTCACATGTGCAACTCTTAATTTCAAGATCTAAGAACATTTAATTCATCAATTTTATTGACTTATGACTGTTTTAAATTACTCACTTTGTTTTTGACATTTTATTAACTTAGTCTTCCCTGCAATAAATTTTTTCTTAGGTTCTCTCGTACGTTGGTATGTGTCATACTCTGTCTCTATGTATATTATATTTCTGAAATGAATAGCTTATTTTATTCTTATCTAGTGAACTTCTCAAAATCCATCATCCGTTGAACTGAACAAATGCGGGTCTCTGTTGTCTCATTTTGGTGCAGTAACCTAGTAATCATGGTCGCGAACTCCCCCTAACATTGTTTACTCAAATCGATGGGAGTTCACTCCTGTTGACACTAGAAATACTATGCAATGAGGATGTCTGTTTAACACCTGTGAACTGATTCCAGTTCTCCTCTAGGTTCTGCAGTGTAAAGTTTTCGAAAGCAGGTTTCCACTCCAAAGCAGTTGTACTGCATTTACATTTTGCAATTGTACAACAAACATAATGTTAGTCTCGGGAGTTATTGATTGATGTGTTATATATATATATATATATATATATATATATATATATATATATATATATTTCTATGACAAAAAAGACGCATCAAGGAAGATGGCTCTGATGGATACAAAAATTGGAGGATAAGAACATTATGTACGGAATAGAAGATGATTGAAATTTCAGAAAAATTGAATGATTTATTTCAAAGTTACATATTTACAAAGAAATGAGCTCAATAAGATGTTGATCCTCCTCTAGCCTTCAAGCAAGCTGTCAGATATTAAATGATAAAGCTCATTGATGGTCTTCTGCAGTATTTCTTGCCAAATTTGCTCCTATTGTCGGGCTAGGTCATTAAAATTTATGTTAGATGCAGTCGCATTCCCATCATGTCCCAGTCATACTCAATTGAAAAGCGATCTGGCTGGCCAAGGAAGTGTGTGACAAGTTGTAAGACAGTTCATAGCAACACGTGACGTATGTAGTTTGGCGTAATCTTGCTTAAAAATAAGGCCAGGGCTCTACAATAAGAACAGTAGCAAAACAGGCCTCAAAATGTCTTCGACGTACCGCTCTGCTGTAAGTGTGCTTCTTTGACGACCAAGGGGTTCGTCTTTCAAGGGAAATGGCCCCAAGACCATAACTCATGGTTGAGTGCCAGTGTAGCGTGCAATAGTGAAAGCAGGATTGGCACGCTGCCCTAGACGTCTCCCGATACGTCTTCGATGATCGTCAGGACAGAGTTTTAAGCTTGAATATTCACTAAACACTATACATCCTCAGTTAGCATTACTTCAACATGATCGAGCCAAACACCAATGTAAATTGGCTCGAAATTGTGCAGGCTTTAGTGATAGGTGGAGTAACGGTCGGTACGAGTGTAGATATTGCTCTATCAGCCGTCTGTGAATCTTGAACACTCCTGTGCCTAATTTACCATGGTCCATCCATTCTTTCAAGCATCTTCTAATCACCGCATCATTTTGACCCATATGACGAGCACCTCTTTCAATCCAATAATTCGACTTCTTTCAAACTCTGACATTTGCTCGTAATGAGCTTGAATCCTGCAGCGAGGCTCTTTTTCAGTCGTTGATAGATATCCTAAACAGTATTTCAACAGAATATTTGACAATCCGATTGAGAATCTCTTCTTATATACAACTGGTGTCGACACAATGTAGCTCCCGCTATTCATTCATTGGACCTCAAATTTTAATTATTTGAATGTTCGTTGCAAATGTTTGTGCATACGGAATTTCATTACAATTTGGTAAAATCTTCTTGTTGTTTCGTTTTTCTTGTTATAGAGTATATATGTTTATATATATATATATATATAGTTAGAATCAAGTTAATTAAAATGTCTTTAAGTATTCAAAAAAATTTATTTTTTAACTATGTTAAAGATGTTTACCCAATTAATTTTTAAATAGAAACTTAAAGTGTAAAAACTGTAAAATTCGTGAATGTACGGGTAAGCTTCCAGCGAACGTCTCAATCCTGTCTTCGCAATACAGCGGTACATTACTCCCACAAATGGTTTGATGATATAGGATTTCATCTCCCACACAGTCTACCCTAACGTTGTGATTCAGAACAGAGGTACGTTCGTGACATTCGGCAGCCAAATGTGTTGCCACTCACGGCAAGTTTTCCAGTAGCATCACAATGCTGTATTGCTGTAATGTATGTATTTCAACATCACAATGCCCCCCACACAGCAAGGAATCCGCAGGACAGTCTCTGCTGTATTTCTACTCTCCCTGAATCTGCCCCAGTTTGTCACTGTGAGTGAGTGAGTGAGTGAATGTAAAGTTTATTGGCGCAAGAGCCAGATATGCTATGCTGCGCCAAACAAGATTAAACTGTGGTCTAGACGTGAAGTTGAAAAAAAGGTAAAAATGGTTGACAAGAAGGAGGGTCGAAAATAGAGAAGGATTGCTAGGGTATCCCGGGAGTGCGTCATCCGTGTTTACCAAAGACAGTAAACCACATGGGAAAGAAAAAGATCACTAGGGTGCCTCGGGATCATGATGCCCGTACTTACCAAGGAAGGCAAGTCCCTGAGGTCCCCTGATATAATCCCCAGAGGCAGGGTGCCCAGCTATACCCCCAGACGCTGGGTACCCAATTTAGTCGCCTTTTACGACATGGATGAGCTGCAGTGAGACTATTCTGTCATCCCCGGTCACCACACGGGACCAGTTTGTCACTGTTCGAGCATCTCTGAGATCATTTAGGAATTCAAGTTGGACAGCTTTCAAATTTAGTCTAATTCTAGGCTTGTTCACAGCAACAATTAAACGATATGTAGCTGGATATCGTACGTGGACTTATGTGCCTCAATGCCGAACCTATCACATTATGCATTCACGCTAGAGGTGGCACAACAGGGTACTAAAACCTCAATTCATTTATAATCACTACAATAAATGATTATTCGGCTTTGATTTTGTAATCACTTATTTCCATCAATGTTGTATTTACATATTTAAGATTTCATTAATATAGTCTAACTATTATTTCTTGTTCCCCAAATTTTTATGACAGTTAGTTTATTTATATCAAACTCATAAGTTTTGATTTTTAAGAATTATTTAAAAAGTAAACCTCAGGGAGGCTTAAACATTTTAATCCAAACTAGAGTAAAATGGTAGGATTGCATCATTTAATGAGATCTATGAAGATAATAACAAAATTTATCTAAACATTCAGTTATTGCTAAAGACTGTAATTTCTCAGTCTCATGGAGAGGATTGTAATGAGATACCGAATTCTATTAGGTGTTTCTTATATATTATTCTATTGAGTACCTTGTATTGAATTTTATTAAGCATTTCGCTATATAGAGGTTATAGTTTTCTTAGTTGCTTCTACATAGGCATGACAAGAAAAATTTTAATTTAATAAACCCATAATAGGTTTTGAAATTAACAGTTTTTGGAGAATTATTCGCATTCTGGAAAATTATTCCATTTTTGATATTTTTAAAAGGATTATTTAGAAGATTTTTTATTTTTTTGTACTGAAGAATAAATTTATGATAAATATTAATACTACCTAGGAATATTTGTAGATCTTTTACATTTATAAGTGACAATAATTTTTTTCATAATTCCTACGTTAGTAAATTTTGAGCTGTATAATTCTAATTTTATTTCATATATCAAGAAATTAATATTGTGTAATCTAGATTTGTACTTTGAGAATTTTAATTTAATAGTTTTTGTTTCATAAATTATAAAAATAAATTTAAATGCTTAACATGTTCTTCCGATGTGTTGAAAAATACAATAACACCATCAAAGCAATTTAATGCGAATTTTATTTGGTATTTGTTTAGAATTTGCCTAAAAGCTATTTGGAATGTAGCAGAGGATATCTTGTGATCCATAGGCAAGCGATTAAATTGAAAACGACACAGATGTGAATGCAAGTTTTTGATCAGCGTTATTTTCTATCTCAATATGCCGTCACCCGAACAGATATCTACAATGGATTTGAGTGCGTTAATTTATCTATCACTGCATCAATTTGAGGAAAAGTTTGGCATCAAACCGTGTTATAGCATTGAATTTTCTATAACAGAAGCACAATCGTGTGCAAGAATTATCCTCATTTAAGTTCTAAAGTTATAATGGTGATGATATGAATTATTTGTTGTTTATTATTAATTATTATTATTCTAAATATTTTAACAATGTGATTAATTGTTTCATTTCAGCCTCATTTTTAAATGAGAATTCATAAGGTAATTATGGTAATTCTAAGATAAGTATTATTTCAGGACGATTACATTTTATTGCACCCTCATTAAACTTGTTTTTAGTAAAGAAAACTTATAATTGTCAGTAACTATTGGGTTAGCAACTAAGTAATTGCGGATTTTTTTTAGAAAATCAAAGACAATTTTTTCATGAAACTAAATAACTTTATTCTGTAATGTATTGCCCATTTTAATCAATGACCTTTTGCCATCTTTCAGGCAGTATCATAATCCCACATTCATAAAACTTCTGGTTTTTATTAGCAAAAAACTGAATCAGGTACGATTTGACATCATCATCATTATTGAAATTTTTACCATTCAAGGAGTTTTGTAAAGATCGAAACAAAAAGTAATCAGATGGTGCAAGATCAGGACTATATGGTGGATGTGGCAAAACATCCCAACCAAGCTCCAATAATTTTTGCCGAGTGACCAAAGATGTGTGTGACCTAGCATTGTCATGATGGAATACAACACCTTTTCGATTTGTCAATTTGGGCCGCTTTTTTTTAACTGTATTGTTTAATTTCGTTAGTTGTTCAATGTAGACATCAGAATTGATCGTTCGGTTGGGTGGTAAGAGTTCAAAGTAGATAATTCCTTTGTAATCCCACCAAACTGATAACAAAACCTTCTTTTGATGAATATCAGCTTTTGATGTTGTTTGAGTGTGTTCACCTGGCCTGCTCCACGATCTTTTCCGCTTGATATTGTTGTAAACAACCCATTTTTCATCGCCAGTTATCAGTCGTTTTAAAAATGGATCATTTTCATTACGTTTCCTTAGCAAATCACAGCTGTTAATGCGTTGCGTTAAATGCGTTTCTTTCAGTTCGTGAGGAACCCATATATCGAGTTTTTGAACAAAGCCAAGTTGTTTTAAGTGATTTTCAATGCATGTATGTGATACATGAAGCTTCTCTGCAATCTCACGTGTTGTACTGTGACGATCCAAATCGATTATTGCTTTGATTTGGGCGTCATCAATTTCAACTGGATGACCAGAGTGTTTTTCATCTTTGAGTGAAAAATCACCAGAACGAAATTTGGTAAACCAATTTTGACACTACCGTTCCCTTAAGGCTTCGTCACCATAAGCATCACATAACTTTTTATGAGCTTGCGATGCGTTTTTCCCTTTGCGGAAATAAAAAAGCAAAATATGACGAAAATGTTCCTTTTGATTTTCCATTCTTCAACGAAGGCTAAGCGAAAACTACGCAACCGATCAAAAAACTTTTTTTACTGATTGACAGCTGAATTGCCAACTATCAAATAACAAAATGTGTTTTACATTTGTACTATGTCTGCAAACCTAAAAATTCAACTGACGCCATCTATGAGTGAAATCTACAATTACTTAGTTGCCAACCCAATATATTATTATACTGACAGTTAGGAATGATTTCTACATTAAGCCATTAGTAATTCTATCATTTTTTAATTAAAATATTTTATATTTCTGATTTAGTTTACTCTTCACTTTTACAATATCTTCATATTTACCGTATTTTGATTTAAATTACCTATTTGAAACATTAAATTCACTAAACATTAAGTGAAACATTAAGTTCACTAAAATTAATAATGAATTTAAAATTATTCATGCTTTTATTAGACACTATTAAATAAAAATTCTACATTTAAACTCATGAATTTATTATTTTCATTTATTTCTGAAATCTTTAATTGTAACGGCCTAAACATCACATGCGAATATGTAAATGAAGAAAACAAAGAGTAAATGGGAAGTAGAATTTGAGTTAAATTTATATACATATATATATAGTTAAAATTATATGTAGCACTTAATTATAAATATTATATTTCTATGGATAATTACACTGAATACAGAGGAAATACTTTTGTTAATTAAGAGTTGAATAATAATTCTAAATTTATAATATAGAATCATACTAATTTAATATTTATTGTAAAATTAAGCTCAGAATTATGTTAATCCAAAGTTTTAACTATTGTATATGATTTTTCAGATACACACACACACACACACATATATATATATATATATATAATACTTCGCAAGACTTAACTTTTTTATAAATATGAAAAAAACGAATAGTTTTTCTAATGCATTCGATCTCTAGCTTTATTTATAAAATACGAAATAAACACGCCAAACAACGCAGTCATTTCTTCAGTAGTATTTTACTTTTTATTTTTACTCTTTTAATTTTACAAAGAACTAAAATCTTCTCTAGCCTGTTTATTAACATATATCAATAATAGAACGAAATAGCTTCAAAAACATTTTCGCACGATTTGTCTTATTGTTCTTTTAAAAAAGTTCTGAAAAAAATACTCAAAATACTTTCTTCTGAAAAATCTCTTTCATAATCAAGAATCACTGAAAAAACATTTGAAATGAGAAAATAAAATACTCTTTCCAAAGTAAGAGAAAACCAAGAAGCATTTTAATGTTTTCACAGGAAAAAAAATTCAAAGAAGTATTTCTTTTCGCAAATTACTCACCCCTTTTTGTAATAATTCACGGTGCGCCGACACATTCGTCTGAGTAAGCTATCGCAGAGTAATTTCATTCTGGAGAAAGATAACTTGACTCTACCCGTGAATAAAATAAAAGAAGAGTGCATCTGGGATGTAACAGGAAAAAATATTTCTTCCTTGAAATAAATCAAAATTTAAAATACGGGGCTTATTCGCATCTTCGTTGATTTTTTTCCTCAGTCAAAAGTAAGTGTAGAGATTAAGAGGCAAGATAAATATTCTTTGAATGATTATTGGAGAAATTAAGTTGATTATTGAAATAAATTCATAATTGGTAGTAAGAATTTTTATGAAAGTTATTTTGAAAAAAATTTGCAAAATTAGTAGTATAATTTTAGCTTGATAAAATCTAGCTTTTTTTATTTAAAATATGTCTTAATGTAAATCAGAAGAAAAAAGAAACGAATGCAAAATAATTAGAAATTTGACTATAATTTTAAGAAATGCATCAGAAATAGGAACAAATTATATATTTATATATATATATATATATATATATATATATATATAGGCTTTTCCTTCTGACAGATTAAAATTCGCAATTTCTTTTTTATTTCTATAAACTTTCTATCAATTTTAATTTCAAAAGAATAAAAATGTAATCCTTGATTGAAGTAAAAATATTATTTAATACTTTAAGAGAAATTAGAAGAAAATCCAATTTGTTTGAACAAACACTTTATGAAATTATCCTTTTTAAATTAAACTTTCTTTTAAGTCAAATCCACATCGGTTACACTGAAGGTTGAGAATATTTTTATTGCATTATAATAAATTGTAACTTAATATATAGTGTGGAATTCTTAATACTGTTTTCTTTTCTAGACTGTGCCAAATAATGTCCTTTTGGATTAAATTTAAAAATCAATTCATGTCAATTACTGCTTATTTAGAAAAACAATTTTAGAAAATTAAATTTATCATGTTAGAAGAATTAAAATTAGCAGAATGTTTTAAAAGAATGTAAAATACACTAAATCTGAAATAAAACTATTCTCAAATATTTGTGAAAGAGAAAGAGATTGTATTGTCATAGAAAAATAATAAAATTTAGATAATTTACAAGACTTTATTTGAAAACTGTACTTTTTATAGAAAATATTTATCAATGTTCTTCAAGCATTTACCCGAGTTCATTTACTATCATAATATATTTTATTCGGATTAGTAAAATTTCAAAATGTGTAAAATATTTCACTATGGACCAAAAAATTCAATTTCAATTTTCAATTGCTTAGAAAATATATCGTTTTACTTTAAATTAAATTTTTATACACTGGCATAGAAACAATTGACTCCATTGTAATAATGAGTGTTTTACTTCTATAATTTTGATTATGATCAAATTTACACTAAAAATTAACTGAAAGCAAATATTTCTCATGTAATGATCTCATTCACTCACAGTAATCAGGGAATATACCTTCTAATGAATGTGATTCAACTCCACTTGAATTAGATTTTACTCTTATAATTTATATTCTAAACAGCAGCAGTCCCTTAATTTATCGAGTGCTCCTCTTGGTAGGCGTTTTACTCCAGAACCAATTTTCAAAAAGCAAAATTTTTGCAAAATTCAGCAAAAATTTTTGAAATTTAAAAGAAAAATATCTCAATTTTTCTAATATTTTTTAAATATTTGTAAGGAATTTCATCTTGAATAACTTTATATGTATATCAAAATAAATATTGTGTTGTATATAGTGTGGGGCATCTTTATTAATTATGTAATGATGGATATCTGCAAGTAATTGTGTGCGTAGTTTCAGAACTGTTATTTTTTTGTTTACTTCAAAATAAGTCTTAAGTGTTATGTCTTTAAATTTCTGCTAAAATTCTATAAAATATTACTTACAATAAAGAGTTTTAAATTTTGTTCTTAACATTTTAATAGATTTTACTATACCCATTATATACCCATAATCGCAAACACATTTTAAGAAAATGGCTTAAAATCTAGAAGTTATTCTTTCCTTTTTTTAAGTCATCCAATTACTTAATACTTATTATATCAGCTCGCCAAATTATACAAAATCAAAGCTGCCTCATAATCTTACAAAATTCTGAAATTCCTGGTATTCTCTATGATTTAGCAGTCATCTGTGATACTTTATTTTCAAGTTTAGATGTATTGATATGATAAAAACATATTTTGAACTATTTTTTGATTAAACATTAAAAAACTCCATTTACACAGTTTATGATGTTGCACTATGAGAAAGTAAGTATCTCAATAATCGAATATGATTATGTTAATCATTATTTTTTGTTATGATATTTGTTTGATTGGGATGAATTTGATGTAATTTTATCTCGAAAACCATTGTGAATGCTGGAGAAAATAACTTGATTAGTTTGTTGGATTTCCCCCCCCCCTCTTTTCAAATACAAAGCCAACGGGTAACACAGGAGAAACTATGTAATAAATATTGTATTTCCGCACACACTTTTTAAATTATTTATTGATTCATATCTGGAATAAAGCATTTTTTCACAAGAGGATCAATTTGGGTAAGTGAATAGAATCGACATCCCTGTACACAGCAATGTTTCTCAAATTGTTTTGATGGACATATGCATTAATTTTAGATACTCATAGCTAAAGTCTTTTAACCAACAATACTCGACATCTATACCCAATCGAAAATATTACAAACTATTGACACTCTAAATTAATAATGCTTACCAGGGAAAATAATTTAAATGTTAGTAAAATAATAAAAATTTAAAGTTACGTAAATTTTGATTCTCTTCGGCATTATAATAAATAGATTGTTTGTTTATATATATATATATATATATATATACACACATATATATTGACAATTTATTTCTGTTAAGGTCTTCATTATTGCTGTTATAATTATATTCATTATCATTAACAAGAAAAAGATTTCAGAGTAAGCTATAACAATATTCAGCTGTAATAATAACAACTGCAGCAATCAGCTATAGTAATAAAACTACAAGAATCAGCAATAAAAACAAAAAATTTAAAAGAATTAATTTTAAAAATGAATACTGTATTCAATTTATAGAATTAAAGATAGGTTATGCTCTAAAAATTCAATTTTTATTTAGTTTTAATGCAAGAGAATAAAAATAGTTCAAAATAATATATTTCGAAACTTTTAAACGACTGAAAATGAGTGTATACGGCATTTCATTTAATGTCAATAGCATCACCGACATATTTTTAAATTTGCGAACATAGTATTAGACACATTAGAAACCTTACAATGTTTCATTGTCGTTGATGCGATAAACGAAATACTCGGTTTGAAATCTTGGTTTTATTAATCTTTCATACTTACCAGCTAATTTAGTATAAGTGTGCTTTAATTTATAACTGGTAATAGAAAAAAGACTGCTCTGTTAAGGATACGCAGATAAAAATCAGAATATGGATAACTATTTTCTTGATTAATTCCACGTCTTTTGGTCATTTGTTGTTAGTCAGTTTCTTAGTCAGTTTCTTTGAAATGCACAATTCAATGTGCAATTCAAAGTTGTTTTCTACTTTTCGCAACACTCGGACATCGACTGCTAATTTAATTCGAAAGGAAATAATCGCTTAATGTTTAATGCCAAATATGATTATTCATGAGGTACAAAACTGAAAGCTCTTTATTATTTTCTTAATAAATCTTAGAGTTAAAATGGGATTTGTACGGATATGGATTGAAAGGAATTATTATCTTAAATTTCTTTATTTATGGTTCGACACAATTTTTGACACTATGAACTTATCTTTATTATCACTATCTTTATTATAATAATGTTGCAAAAAATAAATATGCAGCTTAATAATGTAATAATAATAATAATAAGTAATATCTACGCTTACAAAGTCAAAATTCAATAATGAAAAGCAATACCATGAAACTAAAAACATTGTAACTATTTGTTTAGTAGGCAACTAATTGTAGCGGAGCTTTGCTTGATTGTTGGGAGTTCTTTCTTTTTATAGCGCTTACGTTTTAATAATATATACTCATACACATAGCAAATTTCAAAAATATTAGTAAATGAAGTTTTAAACAACACACACAAGGTTAGATAAATTTCGCATCAAATATCATTAAAAAGTAATCCAAAGGAATCCGAAATTAATATCCTAAAACTAAATTGTACATGGAAGCTACATGATTTTTCTTCACAAAGTTATTGATATTTGAAAAATGATTCTTTTTTTAGAAATTCGTAAATTATAACTGTAATGAAGTAACGTAGTGGACACCTGAGATAGCAATGTAATATTGACATTTCCTGAATATTATAAGTAAAGACATTAAATTCAAACAAAAATTAAATATGGAATGAAAATCCTATTAAAAATAAAAAGAAATTACTAAACATCTAGTAGTAAACACCTATTATCAAATGTAATGGTTTAAATATCCTATAATTTAATTTTAATTCTCAAAGCTTCTTTCATTGCAATTACGGATATTTATGTTAAGTAAATAGATTGAATAGTATCAAATTAATTTTGGTAAATTACTTTATTCGTGAATTTATTTTTAAAACAGATGCTAATTATTTTATTTGGTAATTATTTTATTCATGAATTTATTTTTAAGACAGATGCTAATTTACTTTAAAAACAATTTCGAAACAAAAATTCTATTGTTTCTCAGTTCAAAACTTAGCTTTGAAAGTTTTATGTATTATTGTATTTTCAAATCACAAAACTTGGAAAAAACGGAAAAAAAAACGTTATTTCTTTTCATAAAAAAACTGATATTTAAAAGGATTATGATTTTAAAATAATGAAGGGATATAAGTATAAAATGATCATCAGTTGCATGTTATACAGGATCTAGAGACACTCTTACTAAAAATATAGATCAAAATTTTGGTTAAAAATGTTTTTCAAATACTATGTCGTTTTAAAGCTTAAAGTTAACTACATTACAATGATTATCGTAACACTCAACAAGCAATATATTGTTAATTAGACTAATACTTATATTCTAATGCATTAATATATAAAGAAATAATACAAATTGATAACAAATAAAAAGTAAACAATGAAGGTATCAATTTCTGCTACTTACAAAAGTCATTTGTTGTTGATAAAATATCACATTTTAATTCGATTCATTTGCTGAGATAAATTTTGAGATATAATCATTTGAAATATATTTTGAACAATTTAGGTTTTGGATAACACCTTACTTGCTGAATTTGTATCGAATGTAAATGTTTACTTAATTGTGTGTGGTATTTACGTTTTTATTTAAGGAAATATTATTTCTCCTTAAGTGAGATCATTTTTAGCACATTATTATGAATATTTAATGAAGTATTTCAATTGAGTATTTCCATCAATAAATTTATTTTGAAGAAATATATTTCATACAATGCTATAGAAACTTTCTTTTTTACTTTTAACCCTTTCGGAATGGCACGAATTGGCATAAAACGTTCCTTGGGGAAGGAGGAGATTCGAAAGAAATTGTAGCACGATCCGAGGGTTTTACGTCACCAAGCTTAACATTAGAAAAAAAAATCACTAAAAAAAGGTTTTCGTCCTAATGTTAAAATTTTGGTAAAACTTTATATTATTAATTAAGCTGTTATATATTTTAAAATTAGCATTTTTAATAATTTTTTTTCTCTTAATTTACAGAAAAATGTATATATAGAAATACATACTGTGAGAAATAATTTTCAGAAGAGCTATTGAAATTGATCCGAAGTTTCACTGACAAAAACTTCAATAAACCTTAACAATAATTAAAAAAAAATGCAATAAAGATTATTTACAAGATATAACTAAACTTAATGTGAAGACAGAGTGTGGTAATTCTTGAAGTGAAGAGAAAAATAATGTCCTGATTTGTCCATCTCTGACAAAATGTCCACATCAGAATCAATAGAAATATTCCTTTCAAACCTTTTAGAAAATTATTCATACTCTCACCATTTATTGATTGAACGACGATTTGAGTATAATCTTCTGATAAACAACGCATACTCGCAACTACAAACAAGAGTGAAGGCTTTCAGAAACAAAAAGATAAGTAAACGAAATACATTCAAAAGCAAAGCAAAGTCAAATAGTACTGACAATACAGCTCTAAAAAGAAAGAATACATAGCAAAAACCTATAAAAAACAGTTGGTGTGAAACCAGAAATAGGAATGTACATCACATGGAAGTTCAAATAGCCGAGTTTGTTTGTTTACATTCGTTTTCCTTCCTCCACCACAACAGCTAGCGGGAAAAATATTGAATCAAGGGCAAGATCTTAATACTACTAATCGGTTCAAAAGTAATGAACACAGGGTGCCATCTAAAGATATTTAGAAAACGTTCCGCCTTAGAATGCAAATACGCATCGTTCTTCCCCTGAGCTCCTACTTTTGTTATGCGTATTTGTTACGTTCGTGAACGACGATCGCGAGTGATGCATATATGGTACGTTTGTCCTGAAAGGGTTGAAACCAGGTTTACATGTATATTTTTTCATCTGAAGTAAAAGTAATCAGAAGAAATCTATGATTATTAAGGTTGCAAAAAAATTTTAATAACTTTTATCTTAAGCATTTTATAACAATTTAATGATATCCTTTCTGCCTGAAAACAGTAATTAATTTTTGCATACTCAGAATTCAAGTAGTTTATCATTATTTTACCATTTATCACTTAAGGAAGAAAATACTCGATCATCCGTACAGTATCGCATCTTTCACCTCCCAATGGTTTTATTTTTTATTTGAAGACTAAGTTTTTCCAAAAAATAATAAGTGCTTTTGAAGGGAGTTTATTTCACCCATTTTTTTCTTATTTTCCTCCTATGGAAGATATGATGAAAATGAAACGATTAAGAAATAAAATAAGATATCTTTTCCGAAACCGAGTGTTAAACCGAGGGAATGTTTTCGAAATAAAATTCTGTCGATTAGAGACGCTTTCAAATTTCTCAATATTTATTTCGGTCCAGCTAATAGAAGAGTATACACGAATACCGAGTAAAACCATATACCGTAATAATAATAAATATCACAAATTCTATAAAATAATAAATACCGTATGTACTCTCAAACTGGAGAAAAAAAGAAAAATAAATCGTGTATTTTGTTCTAACCAATTTACATAATCTGTAATTAAATATTCAACTATTATACCAAAGACTAACGTAAAATGTATTGTTAATCAGAATAACATTTGTAATTTAAAGCAACGATATAAAGTAAACAATAATAATAAGCAATGAAATCCTTTTCACACATTACGAAAGACATTTATTGGAAGACAAAAACTCATAGTCTAATTTGTTCAGATTTCAGTAATTTGTGATATATTGAGTATACCTATGGCTTTTGATACAATCATAATTATTGATTTTGTTATAGAAATATAAGAAATGATTATAAAACTTTTTTTTTTACAGTTCCCTTTCATACAAGGTAATTTTCTTATTTTAAACTGACATATTTTAATGTTCATGTATTATCGAGAATTTGTTATATTATATTGCCCATTCAATAACATAAAATTTATCTTTCAAATATTGGTGAAACTTATTAACCACCCAAGCGGGAATTTTTTTTATTAACCCAAAAATGTAGAACCTGACCACTTTTCAAAATTTTATCTTGTTTTTGCGCATATTTTTTATGTCTGCTTTCACCAACAACGAAATTATTTCTCGAAAATACGTCATATTTTTCATTCTTATTTCAATTTTAATCCCATGTAACTTAAATGTATTCAATTTAACAAGTTATTGTTTACATTAATTTTAATTACATGTAGCTGATATAACATTCAACTTAATAATTTATTATTTGCTTTAATTTTAATTATATTTTGTTTACTATGTTCGATCTTATAATTTATAATATCGGAAAAATTTACTATGGTCTATTTTTTAAGATTTCATCGTTTACTTTAATTCTTATATTTATTTGAATTATTTAATAATAATTATTAAAATAATTGTACCTGGGTTTGCTAAATCTGTTCTTTGTAAAACTTTATATAGAACTTTTAATTTTCTAAATTTTTTAATAAAAGATTAATTTAATGTAAAGTTAATAATTGATTTCTACTTTAGCTGCAGCCTAAGCGACGGGAAAAAAATGATGCTAAAAAGCGCGATAAATAAGCTGAGTTAGAAACCATTTGTAATAGAGCCTTACTAGACCCTACTTTGATGCAACCTATTTTTATCGTGAATTGGTACCATTTTGTTTTCTATTGGCCAGACGTGGGCTAAAATAGAATATTACAAAATTAATTATAGATTAGAGATAATTATTAAATAAATGAATAATACAAACACTTTCCAAACATAATGTTTTAAAAACTTGTTGCTCTAACTTTTATTCCTAAAAGCAATAGTATACTCAGTAAAATATTTATACTGAGATTTCATCATTCTTTTACTATTTATCATTGCAAGAACGAACTTTCTCGAGTGTCCGAACAATATACATGTCTATTCACATCCTTGCAATTTCATTTTTTTTCTTTTGCTAAAATAAGGTCCTTCCAAGAGGTAAGGAGTAAGTTTCTGGGATTCTTAGCCTACAACTATCTATTTTTTCGCGCATCATTCAAACAGGGATTCTCTGAAACTTCCGAAACGGTATAGAGAAAAAGGATACCGATTTTCCGAAACCAAGAGGTAAATAGAGAAAATGCTTCCCAAAATAGAATTTTGTCAATTGGAGATTTTCTAAAAATGCTCAAAACATGTTCTCGTTCAGCTAATGGAAGATTCAGGGAAAGATATCGAAGATGAAAATATTCTGTGTGTACTTTGATATGAAGAGAAAAGTGAAATATAGATCGAATATTTTGCTCAAAAATTTTAGAAAAAGAAATATTTAATATTCGAATATATTTTTATAAATGGAGGAAAGACAACTTGAATTAGGAAAATTATGATTAGTATAAAATACAATCATTCTAAAAAATAGACTAATATAATATACATTTCAGATAACATGTAAATAATATACCCTCAGTTTTTAAAATTTTTATAAATCATAACATATTAAGAAAAACCATATAAAAGTGGTAAATTTATGAATTCCGTTATATAATAAGAAAAAAGATATTTCTGAGGGTGCTACTAAGGATAATTCCATTTTTATGCGATAATCATATCACAACCTTGAGCTTAAGAAGCTAAAATGTTGCAAGTATATACCTAATTTTTAGTAAATATGCTTTATATATATAGTAAATTCGGCTTAGTTAGCATTTTTTACAAAAACATTAATTTGAAATCAGCATTTAAAATAATATTTTTATAAGGTTTGATTAATTTTTATTATTATTCTCATTATAAATCTAGCTTATATTTGCTCAATAACTGTTTATAATCCTAAATAAAATACTTTGCAAGAAAATCAATTAAATTTATTGCAAAGACTTATAAAATCCTAAAATATCTTTTCAAACTAAGAATTCAACCTTTATCACGTTTTTTTTTTTCTTAACAGAAACTAATTTAGCAAGAAAAAATATATATTCCCGTCTATAAACACATCAATAAATAAAATAATTTTGCTACATTCCGTTATTACAACATTTCGTAATCTTACTTAATTACAACTTAAGAGTTAATACAACTTTCCATTCGCAATTTTATTTAAAAGAACAATGAAGCAGTAGTCAAATGAGTAGAAAGTCACGCACAAATATTTTATTCTGATCTGCGAATAATCAGTATTTATTACAGAGCCTGGTATAGTATCGAAATGTTTCAATAGTATCTATGTTGTATTTAATATTATAAAAAGCAAATTTCTTACCGAACCAATCGGGTTTGAATTCTTGGAAATTTTGTCGATGAGGGTTTGAATCCTCAACTCCGTGTACTTCCCTTCTGGCTGTTATCCGATTAACTCCGATTCAAACCTAATGATCTGAATCGAGCTTGGGAAAACTGTCATTATTCCGTCACCTTCATAATTTTCACACACACACAGTATTACATTCTGTACCACTAATTTCCAACCAAGCTCTGTATTACAATCTTCCTTGCTTGTAAATTGAATGATATTCTTTAAATTTTAAAAATTCTCATATAATCTACAAAAGCCTCGTTTTATCTATTGATAGAGATCGTTATTCAAACGTATTCATTTAAATTTCCAAAGTGTTAGTTGAAAGAAAATATGATAAAGCCCACGCAATATTTTCTTTTGGAGTTACATCCTATTTTTGTTTCCCTTAAAAAAGTTTCAAAACGCCTAATAAATTGTAAACATAATGGAAAAGTTTGTATGAACTTTGATAAATATTTTAAACAAGAATATAAACACAATTAATACTCTTTTAATCATTTTTTTATTTACTAAAGCCGGTCAAAAAAAACTCCTTTCGTGTCTTTAATATGTGTCTTACTATAACTTTCTGGTTATTTCTACTACAAATTAAATATCCTCTCTGTATCATATAAAACATTTGTGAATCATACTGACTGAGATATTTTATATTTAAATTTAATAGTGTTTAGAGTTTCAATACAAAAATCAAAACAGTGGAAGAGTGATATATATGAAAAGAAAAGAAATTGATATTTTGCTCTTACTTACTCTTACTTAAATTGCCATGTTTCTTAATCAGTCATTAAGTAAAAATGATACAATTATTTAACAAAATAAAGATTTTTTCCCTAATAAAAGTTTTTGATGCTTTAAAATGTAAAATAAACCTTATTAACTAAAATAAGGATTTATACTAATGGTAAAGTAATTGAGTACACACAAAGTATTTAATATAAAACATTTTATTAATTTTCAGACTTGAAATACTATTATAAAAACAGACACATTATGATAAAAAGAATAAAATCAATAATTTCTGAAGATATAGTATGAATTAAAATGCATTATATTATGATGAAGATATAGTATAGTTAAATTAAAATATAGAGTGAATGCCAAATTTTGCAATTTTTCTATTTGATAACTATTTTAGTATGACACACCTCTTTTTTTATTAACAATTATAATATTAAATTTCTTAGTTACCTTAAAGAAAGTTCAGCAACCAATTTTAAAAGTCCCAAAATATTTCCAAAAAACGACAATATCCATTTTCTACTTCATTTCAATCTAAAATCATATGTTTCTAGATATGAATTTTTAAAAAGATAATGAGCAATGTGTATTCAATCGCAGAAATGTTAACAACGCGGAGAAAATAATAGAATTACTTATCCGAAATATACGTCTCTACACTAAGAGAACCCTTACCCCCGAAAAAATGCACTGATGCCAAATAGACGAAAAACGCATTTGACTGGTAATCACCGAAGACATAAAATCAGTGGTATTATATTTGATAAAAAAATATAACTCTCTTGAACAGGGAAGAAATTATTTTTTTACCAGATTTCAGCATAACACCACAAAAAAGGTTAAAAGAATTTAAAATTCGATCATATGTTACCCTTATGTAGTTTGATGCAGTAATTTATATTGAAATATGAGAATGTAACGACGAAACGAATATCCTAACAGTAAAGAAAGAATGTTAGACACGGAAAAAAATCTATCCACTGATAGATATAATGTAGTAAAAATTATTAATATTAAAGTTCTTGTGTATGTTAAATTTTTTATAGTATTAATGAATAAATTAAGGCTTTTAATTGATGCTAGCTTGATTTGAGATTTTATATTAAACTTATTTTATCAAGACAAACAAAAACTTTTGAACAAAATGAACATATTTAGAATGTTGCATACAGAAAGCAATAACATACCGATTACTTATCAACAATAGAGTTCTTATATACACAAAAATATATAAATTCTTATGCCAAGAAAGATCAATATATCCCCAAGAGAGATATGCGAACCAACGTATATGAATTAATCACAACAGAGGCAAGTAATATAAATAAATAACAACATGTTGGGATATTAAGGAGAAATATTCTTTTTGGCATCATCGAAATGTCGAGAAACATAAACACAATATTTCAAAATTAAGTAATTTCAGACACGTTACCTGGAATTCCTAGTACATAGAAAACTTTAAAATTGAGAATAAAAATCTAAGTAAATTGAAATTCAACTTTCGTAAACTTACATTCTTTTAAACAACTGCTCCTTTTCGTTCTTTTTTTGACAAGGAAGCATAAGCAAAAAAAAAAAAAAAAAAAAAAAAAAAAAAAAGATAAATATATTTTTTTTATTATTTAGAATATTTTGATAATAAATATCTACTTTAGATTTAATACTTTTAATCAGACTACTGAATGCCAAAATGTACTAAACTCAAAAAAATATCGGGAAAGTTAATACTTTAATAAGCCAAATAAGTAAATGTAGATTTTAAAATAAATTTTTTGCTTGTTTCGATTTACAAAATAATATGCAGAACTGAAAGTTATTATTATTATTATACAATGTTTGATACATTTTAACTTTAGAGGAGTTCTCATTACATGAATATTAAGAAAAAAATGTTTTCATGTTACTTATAAGAGCTGCTTAATTTTCGAAAAATCTCAGTTTTAACGCTTGCTTATGACAGTTATTTAAACTACCGTGTTAAAGACACTTAGAGTAAAATTAAACTTAAGTGGACCGTAACACACATTTATTATACATGTTCAAACTATTTTTCTTTAATTGCAAGCATTAAAGCTCATTATAACGAAACACCAAGTGTTTTTTTTTTATTGGTGGCACACAGTTGCACCCCTATTTTTAATCAGACTAACAAAAAAGCTGTTTTCTTTTTTTTAGGAATACTTTAATACACCTCAAAAATGAGCATATAAATAACTTCTACAACAAAATGAATCAAATAAAAAAATCACCATTGAAATCAATTGAATTTTAAAATTTTAAACTTATACAGTGTAAATAGCAAAATATTAAATTACATAATATATTATAATTTAGAGTAGTTATAACATATAATCTTACTTAATATTTGATACCTTTAATATTTTATTAGTTTTCGTTAATGTTCTATTCAGAAATAAATGTAAAGCAAACCTCTTTATGTAAGCCTTTTTAATTTTTTTTTAAATCTCGGTACA
Organism: Nephila pilipes; assembly: GCA_019974015.1. Lineage (NCBI taxonomy): Eukaryota > Metazoa > Arthropoda > Arachnida > Araneae > Nephilidae > Nephila > Nephila pilipes. Next base: position 152,974 of record BMAW01111706.1, read on the forward strand.
AGGTTCGCTATTGAGCCAATTTAAATCAGATGTAAAGCCAGAGGATGGCGTTATCACATTTGACATAATACAAATGAATTTTTCTTCCAACTATTTTTAAGTGATGATGTAGTTCAAGTTTTGGAGTTTTGGTGTTATAAAACTATATGATATATCTTCATTTTCATGATTATTCAATTTGAATCAAAGTTTAAAAACAAAAAAAAATGTGGCTGATTTAATTTTAATTAACAATAATAAAAACTGATAAGAATATAAATTTGCATAATAAGTATTATATATATATATATATAAGGAGCAAAATTATGAGCTTAAATATTTACAATTGAGAAATTAAAACTCCTGCTTAGATTATACCATAATTTTAAATTATTATATGATTGATTTCGAGTCAGAATACGTCTCATCAGGAGATTATAAAATAATATTTCAAAATGAAGCAGATATCCTCAATTTAAAGATAACAGTTGATACTATTACGTTATACATTATACACTTTATAACAAAAAAAAAACGACGCACCAAGAAAGAGTTGTCCTATGGTGACAAAAATTTGTGAATAGAAAATGATTAAAATTTCAGAAAAATTTAATCATTTATTTCAAATTTACATAATTACAAAGTAACGAGCTGAAAAAGATATAGATCCATCTCTAGCTTGGATTAGCAGGCTGCGACATGAAGTGGCATAGAGTGATAGATTTTCTGATGGTCTCCTGCATTATTTGTTACCAAATTTCATCCTATTGTCGGGGTAGGTCATCAACATTCCCTGTTAGATGCAGTCGCTTTCCCATCATTTCCTAGTCGTGCTCAATTAGAGAGAGACCTGGATGGCCAAGGAAGTATTTGACAAGCTGTAAGATAGTTCATAACAATGCGCGCCGTATGTGGTCTGACATTATCTTGCTGAAAAATAAGGCCAATGTACTGCAAAAAGAACGGTAGCAAAACAGGTCTCAGAATATTGTCGACGTACCACTGTGCTCTAATGACCACCAAAGGGGGTCAGCTATCAAAGGAAATGATACCCCAAAACATAAAGCCTGGTTGAGAGCATGTGTGGTGTGCAATAATGGAAGCAGGATCGACACGCTGCCTGGACGTCTCTAGACACGTCTTCGATGAGCGTCAGGACACAGTTCAAAGCGGGATTCGTCTCTAAAAACTATATGTCCCAAGTCAGCATCATTCCAACTTAATCGAGCCAAGCACTACTGTACACTGGCTCGACAGTGTGCAGGCGTGAGTTACAGGTGGTTAGCGGACGGTACGAGCGTAGATTTCGCTGTGTAAGTCATGTCATAGTGGTCATGGAGCACACTCGTATGTGGGTTGCACCTCTGATGGTTGACAACGATAAATCAGGTGCTGTGACAATTGATCTGACAATCCCTCTGTCCTCCCGATCTGCTTTGGCCCTATGTCGATCGCTACCATCATGACTTCTAAATCTGCCATTGTCCACCTATTCTTTCCAGCATCTTCTAATCGCCGCATCGTTTCGACCCATATGACGAGCGATTCTCTGATTTGCCCAACCTGCCTCTTTCAATCCAATGATGCGACTTCTTTCATATTCTGACAGTTGCTCGTAATGAACTGGAATCCTGAGAAGAGGCATTTTTTTCAGTCGATGGAGGGTGTCTTAAATTGCAATGCGACAGAGAGTTAGACAATCAGATTTTAATCGCTTTTTATATACACCTGCTAAGTGCGCTGGTTCGATGCGATGTAGCTCCCGCTATTCAGTCATTGGACTCCAAATTGGTGTCGATTGCATGCTCATTAGAAATGTCATAGCGTATGAAATTTTATTACAATTACAAATTTTATTACTTGGTGTGTCGTTTTCTTTTTTATTATAGAATATATATATGTTATATATATATATATATATATATATATATATATATACGTGTGTGTTGTATAGTATTCAATTTATAATATATCAGCTGAATGAGAACTATAATTAAAATATGCAATTAATTATTATCTTTGCAAAAAATGCCTACTACATTTTTTATTATACTCGAAAATTCGCCGATCATTGTAAGTCGATAAAATCTTTCTAGAGTGAATGAAGATTGATAAAATATTTCTAGAGTGAAGCAATTATGTTAAAATTTATTTTTTTTTAAATAAATGCATTAAAAACTTTTATTTCAATACGCTAGAGACTTTTTTTTAAAATCTACAAGTGTTCAAAATACACATTTTTAATATATTTCTCCTTTTAAGCTTCAAATAATATCTTATTTCTATTCAATAATTTTTTGAATCTTTTTTCAATCACAAATAAATTTTAACGCTACATACGCAAACCATTTAAATAATTTTACATTTATCTGCTTTTTATTACAAGTATTCAATAGCAGCTTTATAAAAACTATATTTTTAATATAAATTTAAAACTTATTTTTCTTTAGAAAATAATTAAAAATAAATAAATACTTAAATTGATATTTAAAACATAATCACATTTCTTTTTTCAGATGAAAAAATTTAATTTTAGTTTTATCCAAATTAATTCTTTTTGTGTAATGATTTTTTTTCCTTTCCGTATAAAATTGCCTTCCATTTTGTTTTTAAAAGTATTTCTAACAATTAAAAAGAGAAATTCTTGTAAGAAGTTATTTATAATGTATTACTTTTTAATCAGAGTGTTTCTAATAGATTATTAAAATTAATATTTAGATTAATGTAAAAACTCTTATTACGTATTATAGAGAGAATTCATTTAGACAATTACTAATAAAAACGAATAAATTACTGTACATAAACCATTACAGGTTCAATAAATTATTTATAAAATAAATTTTGACTTAAATAAAGTTAATGTACGTAATAGATACCATCTATATAAATGAAAGTTATTGTTTATATCTGTAAACCCTGTAGACACAAAACCTATTCAATCGATTTCGTTGAAAATTTCTCTCTTTGTTCTAATAAATGCCAGGAATACTTACAGCGTTGTTCGAAAGAAATCTAATATGTTGATATGCTGCTTTTACTGTCATTATTGATTACACGCCAAAATGTGAAGAGTTTTTTGGGTTTGATGATGATTTATTTCTGTGGAGCAATTTTGCTGAAAGTTTCATAGTTTGTTCTTAATAGTGTGACCGGAATGTTTATAGAGTGGTTTCAATGAAAAGCAATGTGTACGGTGTTCTAAAAAAACTGGCAGTCATAAACACATTTGTGAGTGTGTTTGTGTGTGTGATTATTTTTAAAATACTTCAAAAGAGGATCCATATAATGTTCATTTTCATTATAAAATATTTATATTATATTTATGCAGTACAAACAAGTTTTATTGATAGGAATTGCAAAATTTGAAATGGAAAGAGATAAATAATAATATTAAAATTCATTATTAACTTTGTGTCTTGGTATTTTAATAGTTTTTAATTTTATTTCTGATGAAATAGAAAAAAAATATGAAGTATTTTGTCCCATGACAATTATTACTAAATGTAGATGAATGAAGTATAGTAAAGTTGGATTTCCTTGAGCAGCCATATACAAGGGGGTGTTCAAATAAAAGGTACGAAATGTTGTAACAACGCAGCCATTATCATACTTGCCAATGACACTATGAAAGAACCTAGAGACATAGAGGAATGCGAATGGAATCTCTGATTGGGATTGGAGTTTGCGCTGGTGCCCGCATGCACTGGAGAGAGCAGTGGCTCTTATAAAGAACACCATCTAATTGACATGGCAGTGCGTGGGAGGATATGATGTCATTCACATTGCAAAATTCGTCAACTGATGAGCAGCGAGGCATTATCTGATTTCTGTCAGCGGAAGGTGTTAAATCGGCCGCTATTCATCGCCGGATAGTGATCATATACGGGGAGGACTGTGTGTCCTACAAGTCAGTGAGAAAATGGAGTGCCGGGTTTCATGAAGGTTGTGGGAGTTTGGATGACTATCTGCCTTACTACCCGGACATGTCACTCTGCAATTTCCATGTGTTTGGTCCCCTGAAAGAACATCTGAAAGTAAGGCGCTTCAACTCCGACGACGAACTCAAGGACGCTGTGAAAGACTTTTTCTCGTCACGGCCACAGGAATTCTTGAAACAAGGAATCCTTCGGCTCGTAGATTAATGGAATAATTGTGTACAAGCCTGTGGTGTATACTTTGAATAAGTCTTCATTTATACCCACAGTGTCGTTTCGTACCTTTTCATTTGAACACTCCTTGTAATTTAACAAGTACAAGAAGAAGAAAAAGTTTTAAAAACAAACCAGTTATGAAACAAGAAAAGAATAATTATCACATATAATTCAGTTGATGTGATTTTAATTGATGGACATGGTTTATTTGGAATTTCCACTGTACGTACTTGTATTTAATTTATATACTCTATGCTAATTCTGAAAATATTTTCTTTTCTACCAATAGCTGTTTTGCTTGAAAATAAGGTGCAAAAAAGTTCATCTACAGTTGATTTAAAGTCCAAACACCAATTTTTCTCAGCAGAAACAATTACCTATTTTTATCTTTTACTGTTTTGTATTTGAGAAACGCATTGATTAGCTCACAGAGAAAGAAAATGTACGCAATCAATCAAAAGAATTTTGTAATCTGTTGACTTAAGAACATGATTTTAAAATGATGGATGGAGTTGTTGCATGCAGAATTTTCCTCACTTCAATATCCTTGTCCAACCTTAGTTTTTTTCTTAGATATAGCTCCTCTTATATTTTTAATCTTCTTGTTTTCAATTAATAAGTTACAATCAGGCTCTTATTTTTTTCCTTCCATTTCCCACAAACGCAATATTTTTTATATTGACTTGTAGACTTCTACAAATATTTTTTTTTCATTATTGTACATTCTGTCTTTATTATTTATAGTTAATAATGCTGATATTACCAGGAAAGTAGTTATTGATATAGTTTAAGCAGATTATGTATTTGATTAATCCTTTTAAAAGTCATGCTACATGTATGTACAAAGAATGTTATGAACTTAATTAACTCTGTGCTGTTATTTGTCACTTACATTTTTCCATAGTAAAATTATAACTTTCTAATTTCCTGAGAATATTAGAATTCATTTTTATTCAAAACATAAGTTTTATTTAGCAAATGGTCTTGAGTTTGATTGAATTTCCAAATAAATTGTATTATTTTGCAATCAGTATCTATTGCGAAATTGTAATCCCACTTACATTAATTTTATGTATTCATTCACTTGAAGTGTCAATCATATTTACTTTTCTTTGAAGTATTCTTTCTTTTCAAACTTGATCAAGAAAGATATTATGAAGAACAAGATGACAATGTGTATCAATTGAGAAAAAAATGGTACTAAAATTTATAAGCTTTAAATTCCAAAAGTCTGAAAAAAATCATTTGATTGAACATGTATTAGTTAGAGAACAGATATTTTTTATTGTTTCCAGTTATTTTCATTTAAAATTTATAATAAACTAAAAATACTCATTGTGCATTTTGAGGCATCATTTACTTTTAAAGAAAAAACTTATTAATAATATCTGAATAAAATTCAAAGATAACATGAAAGAGAAGAATTAGTCTGAAGTGATTAAACATGATTAAAAACATGTTTCATGCCTCTTTTCATCAGTTTTTTTACATGTCTCGTGAAAATCTTTAAATAAATTTTCAAAACAAATAAGATACGACAATGATATAAATCTAACCTAGCTTAATGAATTCTAAGAAAGTTTTTAACTGTTTTGGCTAGGAAAAAATCTGAATAAATTAGTGAGGGAGGTTTACCATGTCTAAGTTGCAAAATATTTTAGATTCATTTCCATTTGAACTTTGGAATGAAAAGATAGATGCCTCTTCCTTTTCATAAAGTTATATAAATGACTTTATTTCATAAAGGATACAATTAATCTTATATATTTCAGTGTTGTAAGCCCAAAACACCAGATTTATGTATAATTTAGACGAATGTAAGCAAAACAAAAATAGACAAACAACATGCTTCTTTTATTTTTAGTTAATAGTTGATAAAATAAATTCACCTCTATTCAGAAGCAGTTGTATTTATATATAATACGGAAATACATAATGATAAACCATGAACATTAATTCCAAAGCTTGTGCTTCTAAAGCGTTTCTTGTAAACAACATCATTACTTGCATGTTTGTTTTCTTAAATATTGATAAATTACTCCATACATCATGTTACAAAAGGATTGAATACGCATCTTTTTACTATTTGAGTCATTAATGAATCATATATAAAAAATACTTTTGCAGTGGAATTCATTAAGACATTGTGAGTAATGAATCAATTATATTAAAATTCAGTATATATTTTTTTATAAAAGTATTTGTATTTTTCATTAAATATCCAGTAAAAACATTTCTACATTCCTAACTACATGTATTTTAAGTATACTAAAATTTTAATGACATTTTCATTATTTTCTTCTTCAGCTGCTTGAATGGATTAAGTATGTCTTAAGAGAGAACAATATTTACTTTTAACACTCTTTGAATATTGTGTGTAATATTTTTACGTCATCATTCAAACGATATTTATAAACAATTTAGTTTTATGTACGAAATTTCGAACGCTTTCGAATGTGCATTAATCTATTAAAAGGAAGAGATAATTCAAATACAACATATGAATCTTTGATTTGTTTAAATGCCCTCTGGCGTTTTTATCATTATATTTTATGTTGCTAAGTGTTAATTGAAATCTCATCTTTGTCAGGCTCCAATATCAACATAGAATATGTAACGTGAGACAAAGCCACGACATTTGCCGAGAATTTGAATATATAAAATTTGGAATTAAATTAAATTTATAAAAAAAAAGGCTACGTAAATGTTTTTAAAAAGCATTTACAGTAAACGTTTTCCTGTTTCAGGTTGAACCAAATAAGTGTTATTCATTTGTGTTGGTGGAATTTGATCGTCCAATCAGAAGGTAGAAGCTTTAGTTTAGAGAGTTTCATAGAGGGAAAGAGGAAAGGGAGAAAAAGATTTATACCAACCTAGTACAAACCTAAAATCAAAGAATCCTATTAGTGGCAAAAGAATATCCCATTGACCTGTGAATTTAATTTTGCTAAAAATGCAGAAAGACGAATGACTACCAGTACCTTTCGTCAGTAGTTAACAACACCATTTCTTAGGAAAATAAGAAGGAAATTTTTAAATTTTAAGATGGATTTTGTTGAATTTCTCTTGGTCTATGAAAATTTCTATTAATACATTGCTTGTTTTTTTTTTCCAATATCAAAAATAATCCTTATATTTCTCGATTACAATAAGCATATACCATTTACTAACTCTCTTGTTCTAGTTTCTAAAATATTGTACCTCTTATTTATATCTACTTGACCCAAATCACGAAAAAATATTACTACTACTTTTTAACGATATTCGTATTGAAATTTTGTCAAAAATTAATATGAAGATGATTTTGTGTGTAGAGGCTCTGACCCCAATAATTCAGAATTATCTCAAACAATTTGTACGTAAATGTGTTGATCATGGAATTAAATGAGTCAATTTATAAATAATTAACATGAAAAAAATAATTTTTTTGCTTATAATCTGTTCTTTCACATATGGTCTTTAATTTTTTTACAGCGAATAATGCAGCATTATTACAAATTTATGTAGGATTTTATGTATTCATATGCGCTGATAATTAGTTATTTATGAATAACTATTAGCGACACAACTCTTTCTTAATTTTTGCACACCTTTGCATCCCTTAAATTAATAGCCGATGATATATTATATATTAAACATTTGATAAATATATGTTCCCATTAATAAAAAGTGTAGAGTTCTCCGAAAGAAACTTTAGAGAGTAATAATATAAAATCATATCTGGATAAGAACCACAAAAATATTAGGTCGATAATCAATACAAAACACACACACAAAATATTAAATTAAAACGTAATATTTTGGATACTGGACATAAAAACAAGAAAAGTAAACAGTGCGTTTCTCAGTGCAAACAGTGCCTCTGAAAAATAGCTTATGAGATGTCATGATTCCAAACTATGACTTGTAACCAGACTTTCTGAGCACGTTTTCACAGAAATCTAGACATCCATTGTTATTCTTTACTTCGTTAAAACAGTCACGTATGAAAGAAAAGCAGAACACCCTTTTGTTTTCTTATATGTATGTTTGCACTCATTTTTCCATTTCTATGTCTTTAAAACTATATTTAATTTATTCGAGTAAACAGTAAAAACTTCCATGTTGGAGAAAAATGCTTCAAAATAAAATTTCATTTTGAGTCGGATGATTCTATTTTTCAGTTTAAAATTATAACAAGATAACATCTTAATAAAAAAAATAATTTTATCGAAAAAAGTAACAATCATGTAACAAGAAGTATGTGTCTGTTAATCATTTCATGTAAGATTTAATTATTTGTTTTCATATAAAGGAATATATATTACACCTACCGACGTATCACAACAATTAAACATTATTCTATTAATAACAAAAATAACGATATTTCTATAGTTTTACAATAATACTCAGTATATCAGTTATCGTGATAAAAATTTATCATTATATACGAATGTCATGTCGATTTCATAAAAATTTGCTTCAAAGAGAAATTTGCATTGGTCGGAAAAAGCATCACAATAACAGTGATGCTTTTTGGGTGCTCGTTGATTTCTTTAAAAAAAAAAAAAAAAAAAAAAAAAAAGAAAATTACCATTAGATAATGGTAAATTATTTACCCATGTGCATTAATGCTCATAATAACACATTTCAGAATCTAAACAAAGGTAATTTTTGAAATTTCATCATATAGGATAAAAAAATATAAACAATGTATTAATGGAAACGGTGTAAAGTACAACATAACTTACTTCTCTCACTCAATTGTTTCAATTTCTATATAGTTTATATGTCGTACCTGTTTCTGTAAGACATGAGCCCCCCCATCTCCCCATTAAAGAAGAATATTAACTAGAGGTGAATGGAATTTCGCAGTCGTTGTCCAATAGGTAACCGTAGTAAGTGAAAGGGGCTCCTTTCTTGGAAGGCAGTTGAGAAGAAAAAGACCGAAAGAGAAATACACAACGGACTGTTCTGAGATTGAATCTGTTCTAATAGATAGGTCAGTATTCCCCATTATAAATTGAACTGAATTGTACAAACTCGATAGAATCATCACCATTAAACAATATTTATTTATTAAAAGTAGGTATTATTTTATGCTGTAAATATTCCTAATGTGTGTGTGTGGGTTTGTGATCACACATTAATAATGTATTTCTCTCTCTAACTTTAAACTTCTGACAGTGAAATTTCAAACAATCTGTAAAAACAATAAATGTGAATTTACCTTCGAAATTAATCATAAATTTTTTACAATACTCTATTTAAAACTATACAATAGCTTCAGAATAACGTTATAAGAACTATTGTATGAGTAAATTGACTATATTTATTTTTAAAATTGCTTCATGAATATTTTTCTGTTTTAAAATTTAATATGATAAGGTTCGACAAACATTGCATTGTGGGTTGTGTTATATAGCATATTGTAAAAAAAAATTCATTATCTTTAAAAAAATGGTTGGACAAAATAAATATAATAATTAAGATACGTATTATGTCATTTTAAATTAGTTATATTTTTAAAATTAATTGCATGGTGCGTGTGTTTTTTAAAAATGGAAATATTAATTTCAGCATCACATATTTTCCGATATTTCATTTAAATTTCTATAAATTGTATGTGTGGTTTTAACATTTAATTTTGCTAAATACATTTAGGAGGAGATTATGATGGTGTATTATTTTAAATTTGAAATATTGTAAAATGCAAAACTCGAGTAATGATACATTATTCATAATATTTAAAAAAAATTTTAATACAGTATTTTCGAAAAAGATTTTAACCAGAAATATTATTATTTATACAGTAACTATAATGACAAAAAATGAGATATGGAATGTTTTGAATTGAACTATATTTTTACAAAGGTTAAGTCTTACTTGAAAATTTGATTTTTGCAAAATATTTTGATTCAAATGAAAATAAGTTTGTGGATGTTATTTATAATATTATAATGTATGTGTAAAATACCCATAGTAGCCTCTTATTTGCTATTTAATACTTGTAGCAAAACCATTATAATAAATCTGATTTCCCTGCTTTTTGACTTTTCTGATACTTATAAATTTTATTTTCTTATGCATATATAATATGTATCAATATTGTTCCGGAGGCTTTGTCAGATCCTAATCATCATTGGGAACGCCTATCAATCAAAAAACGTATACGATTCTAGTGTCATTCTTATTTAATATGGTCCATGTATCACAACTACTTTGATTTTAATGTGGCCAAAGTTCCAGCACAGTTCAATTTTGCACGATTTGCATGCCATTGCGAGAATGTGGTCCATGTGACATTGCATTTTTATGATTCCTCAAAATTTTGATGATCACATCTTCTTTTTAAATACAGAAATTTTCATAAGATTGTATATAATCATCATATATCAAATTTTAGTTAATGTTATAAGATTATGTGTTTGCGAAATAAATCTGATATATATTATGTAAAACTTTGATTATGAAAAGGACTATAAAGTTACGTTTCTATGAAAAAAATTTATACCAGAAATATATATGTTTACGGCAAACACAAAAGCATATAATGGCTAATGTTAAATCTTTAATAACACAAACACGTAATGATTAATGTAAAGCTTTCTAAAGACTTTTGCAAGATGACAAATTACAGTACTAAAATTATGTTAGTTTGCTAATCACCATTTTTCTTTTACATCTTGCTTAAAACCACCACATTAATGTGCATGCTTATTCTGCTTATCTGTATGTATTAAGTCACATCGCTTGTAAACAGTATATTTACACTTTTTACACTTGACTGAAGTTTTGCATAAACCTACAGAATAATGATTTTAAAATAGTGATTTTTTTGTTGTTAAATTGATTGTAAACATGATGGAAGAAAAGCACATTTAATCTCAATGTACATATTACATAAAGAAAAGCACATTTAATCTCAATGTACATACTACATAAAGAGAAGCACATTTAATCTCAATGTACATACTACATAAAGAAAAGCACATTTAAACTCAAAGTACATATATAACATATATAATCTCAATGTACATACTCAATGTACATATATAACATATATAATCTCAATGTACATATATAAC
>BMAW01111706.1:164180-175716 GCA_019974015.1 Nephila pilipes
TATAATCTCAATGTACATATATAACATATATAATCTCAATGTACATACTCAATGTACATATATAACATAAATAATCTCAATGTACATACTACATATATTGTGCGAATGCCGTGAAAAAGTTATTTCCTAATACATTTTTCTTAAACCTTATTATGTTTCGATTTTAATAACACTTTATATTTATCTCTTGCGTAGTAACAATTGATGTTTTTTTCAAGGTTTGCAAAATCCAGTAGAATACATTTTTTCTGAGAAAGATAGTTTTTGAAGTGCAGTTGTCGTTTCTTGTACACATTTGTACACATTCTATATTCATATGAAACAATGTACTTACTGTATATCTATACATTTTATTGATTGATGTGTATTCTAATGAGTAACACAAAAGCGATTTTCAGTAAATTTGAGAGATCTTCTGCATTGTTGATAATTATTACTTTGTAATTTTGGTACAAGGTTTTTTTTTTTGGTAATTAAAGAATAAACATGAAATACGCCATTTGGTAACAATAATGTTGAAAGTAGATATTTAGATAAAAGGAGTAAACTCAAGATGACATTATAAATATTATCGAATAAAAAGAATTAGGTGGAAAAGAGGAAAAAAGTTTGGTAATAAAATATGTTTAAAAGAAAAATGTATTACTTCCTGAAATAAAGATTTGTGTGTGTCTCGAAGAAGAAAATATTTTGAAACAAAAAAATTAAGAGAATTTCTAATCGCTTATATCAACACCTTGCAAAAACTATTACTGAACATATTATAAGGGATTTTTTAGTTTCACATCTGGTGCTTGTGCATTTATAAGTCCCTAACATGAAATAATAAGTAAGCATAAAAAAGAAATATAGAGAGAGTATTAAATTACTTACATCATTTTATATTGATATAAACTTTTTAATTTTAGGATAACTCCCGAAAACACAAGAAAATAAATCGCTTCATATTCCTTGAAGTAAGTAAAGTATGCAAAAAAAGGTTTACAGATAATTTACAGCATTAATTGTTTCAATTAGCATTTAAGTAGTCCCTGGAAAGCCGTTAGTGAATATTTACGGCGCGAATCGGAAACAATATCCATTGTTTCAAATGTACTACCTACTAAGCGATATCAAACATTTAATATCCTCTAACGGAGTACGATTATACATAAATTTCGGCCTCAGCAAAATGTGCTTAATAAAGATATGTGTGAATAGACAATAAACATTTTTGTGTATGTTAAGCAAATTTAAGAGAAATGCAATTTTAATATTATTAAATTTTGCAAGAAGTATATTTTTAGATACGTAAGCAATTGGAAATAAAATATTTTGGCTTAAGAAGTATTTTGAAATATAAAATTCGAGCTATTACACAAAGTTTGATTTTACGTTCATTATGAAGATGCACGTAGGAGCAAAATTTTAATTTTACATTATATTACTGTTGAATAGATTTTTAGAGATACTTTGATTGAAGTTACGCATTTCATGAGTAAGTGATAGTTATATGAGTAAAATAATTGAATAGAAGAAGAGGTAAAGTATTTTTAACGTGTTTTAAACTTCAATCGAAAAAATTGTTATTTTATTTAAAATATTACATCTACTTCTTTTATACATCACCATTATGAAAAATTTTAAATTGAAAAGCCTCCTTACAAACGCTTTGATCAGTAATATTGATATGAAACTTTTTCAATAAATTGAATTTTATCATCTTATCAGGAAAAATTACTTTTCGTAAATATAAAGCAAGCATTCATTGAATTTATAATCTTCTGATTCTGAAGTTTATTGTACATAGACGTATTTCACTAATGCAAATGTAAATTTTAGAGTAATCAAATATAAGTATGTTTAAAGTGGTATAAACAAATATCACTTAAAAATTAAATTAAGTTAGAAAGTATTTTTTATAGTTTCTATTCCTAATTTGTGAACCATACGTTACGATATCTGTGCATCATGTGCAAATAAAAATGCATGTGAATAATACTTATATAAATATCTTTAAGCCGTTCAGGACAGATTGATCACGTATACGTGATCGCACGATTCTCTCTTCACTGCCCACTACATGGTATTTGTGAGGGTGTTTGCGTGCCACCGAGTCCGTTATAACACTGGTGTGATTTCAAATTGGAACGTCTTATTCGAGTTTCTAATGGCCACTAGATGACGATTGAAATCCATTATATTTTCAAATATGGTTCCACAGAGTTTTGTCCTTCAATTCCGGCGTTTGGTTCTGAGTTTTTTTTTTTTTTTTTTTTTTTTTTTTTTTTTTTTTTTTTTTTGGATAAGGGGAATTTTCAAATGTGTTTTAAAATGTATCATAAATTTCAAAAGTCAAAAGTATTAGTTAGGAATTTTATTTCATTTTTATATATTTTTCTGTATTCAGTTCTGCAATATTTCATCAATATTTTAAATACTTGTAAATCAAATATATTTTTGTCATTTATATTGCAGTTATTTTCATAGCTATATATATATATATATATATATATATATATATATATATTCATTTAAATTCTTAATTAGTTTTACTTTTTAAGTGTCACAAAATATTTATTATTGTTTATTTAGATGCTATCAATGATAATAATTTGTACGTTTCAGCGTATTTAATCGCAGGGAGGATTTTACAACAATCTTTACATAAAATAAGGCTTAGCGAAGAAAATCGCCCAGTCTCGTGCCTGAGCACACTTCTCAGGTTCCGGGAAGCAGTTCGCCGGTCTAGAAAGGGTTTAGTTTTGGTTTCATTAACGTTGCACTAGAAGCAACACGAGGACCATTGGACCGAGAAAATTTGAGCCTTTGTCAGGTGACGACGACGATACTTGAGCTTACACCCGTCTTCTAACTTCAACACCATAACTACTAACGTGAGGACTATGGACCCCGACAGATGAAACATGCATTATCCCCGGATACACGGCGGGTCTTAGTGGCATAAAGGTTTGAAACCCGAACTCGACGAATACCATCTGCCGCGAGTCTACGACCATGACCACTGAGCTACCGCGGCCAAATATCATTAAGAAAACGCTCAATGAAAAAAGGAACTCTTGCACGATGCAATTTTAAAGGGAGAAAATTTTTAATTATATTTATATATTACACTCAAAATTGAAATAAGGATTTAAGACACAGTATTACGAAACCCTATATTAAATAAAAAATATACACTCCAAAAGGAGCTTATTAGTGGCAGAATATTGTATAATAATTGTAATCAACTTTCTTTCCATTCAGAAACAATTTTAGTTAAATATCAGTAAAACAAATAACGATTTTTTGTTTGGGTTGTTTAAAATTGTTCTTGAGTCATTTTCATGCAACTTTTCTTTCGCAATTCATTTGTGGTAAATAACGTAATATTTTGATTACAGTGAATATATTTAATCACACTAATTTACATAAGCAAAATGCTATTTAATAGCGAGTCAAATGTGGTAGTAAAATATTAAGTTCTGTGTAGGGATGGAATACTAATATATATTTCAGGGTGAAAAATATATTCATTTCCAATATGTACTATGCGTATGTATTGGAAAATATTAAGTCATAAACAATAAAGTCATTATTTTATTTACGTGGGAATATAAATAGTTCTTTTAGAGTAAAGAAAATACTAATGTTTATTGAATCACAGCTTAGAAGAAGTAGATTGTTTATTAAGATAAAACTTGTTCGTTTGCCCCGTGAACAAATATCATTTAAAGTAGCTTAATATTAACATTTATTTATTCAGAATTTTAGACATTTGTATTGGATTCATTTGTAACATTTTGATACTTGTTTTGGAAAACTATTACATGCCTTATATGAAATAATTTTACATAATGATATTACTCAACTTTGAATGGAAATATGTTATTACCTGTGTAATTCAAATAAAGCATTACACATTGCGTTTCAACTACTTACATTTAAATTTTTCTAAACAGATTCCTCAACTTTTATTCCTTTTTATAAATTTTGTAAATAATATAACGGAGAATACATCAAACACTCACAAGTGAAATATAAATGTAACCTTTCAGATATTTATTTAAATGTATATTTATGTTCTGTATATAATTCTAGTTACTATTTTTTCATATTTTGATTTATAGTTTTTTTTATTTTTCGTTACATGTGGAACGTTGACTCAATAAGAAGGAAACCAATGTTTTTCAAACGAAGAAAACTGAACAACCATTCACTTTATATACATAAATAACTATGATTAACCTTCAATAACAGAGTAAAAAATGAAACAAAAATTCTGATGTTATTTTTTCTTTTATATAGTAAACATTTACCATTTGAATTCAGTCAATAAGTCTGCTCTACATAATGATACTGGGAAGTATTTATATCCAGTATAAAAAAAATCCGGTTGATCGTAACATTTCTAAATATTTTCCAAGTCAAGTATCTGAAAAGACTTTCCTATGGTTTACTATTAAACAGAAGCTTATATTGTTATTGAGAAGGAAATCGAAACCTCTGGAGCTTATTTTATAATTGTTATATTTCATTTTATGAAGTTTAAATATTATTTTATCGTTCTAATCGTGTGTATTGTTAATGGGACGGATTTCATTTAGAATAATTAAAAATTTTCTTTCAATTTCAAGATATATATATATATATATATATATATTCGATTATCAAATAAATAATTATCCAATAATTGATTATTCAAACATCTATGAACTGATAATGTTCCAGTCTAAATGAAAAGCATACACGTTAGCATAAGTTTGTATTAAAGGTAAGGACGTCCCACTAGAAAAAGCTTGGAATGATCTTTTTCCATCAAACGAGTCTATCATTGCACTTGTAAAACCAAGAAAGTTTCAATTTATTTCAGAAATAGCTGGGTTAATGAAATAACTTTGAACATTTGAAGATTACGAATAAAATAGTATTCAAGAATCGGCATAAATTGTAAGACATATAAAACAAAAGATATTTGGCTTTGTGTTGAACATCACTGGCTTTTTTTTCTCTCATTGCTTTTATGCCACTAGTACAAATTTTTCGTTAATGATCGAAGATAACTTGATCAAACACCCATAGTCACCAATTGTTTTAGTGCTATACAGTATGTATTTTAATTGGCATAATTAAGCATAATTGAAGTGACTGTGTTAGGAGTGTTTTGTAACCCATCTAATTGTTAGAATTGCACCAAATGTGGTAGGAAGATTAAAAATGAAGCTGAAAGGAAAATTCTGCATATAAAAATTAGTTCCAAATGTCAATCCTCTGTGAATATAGGGCTATGTAAAATTGAAAAGAAACTTTTAAACAATTCGAAAATCTTTTTATCTACAATTTCACATACTGAGCCCTAAAGAGAACAGTAGCAGAATTACCGGTTCTTTAGTCAAATTTCATAATACATTCTTTGGCATAGGGTCAGCTTCTTAGGCCTTAAAAGGGAATGTGTTACTTTTCGGAACGATTGGATTGAAAATAATATACAATAATGTATCCTTCTTGAGTTAAGCCTGCTTTATTCGTCAAATAATTTTACATCAACCAGTACGAGTGTTAGGTGCACAAGAAATGCGTAAAGGTAACGGTCCATTATAATTTAATGGTTTAAAAGGAATGAGGAGAAGCTTAAGAAAACAGGATCGCTGAAATCTTACTTAGGCAGAAGACGAAAATCTGTTCCACGAGATACAATCAAAGAAGTTGCAACGGCGATTGTCTACTGAGCACGAGACAATATTACTGCCACTCCCAGTAATATTGCCTTGTTCCATCGTGGGGTAACTTGGTATCTGGCTATACCTTACAATACGGTATGGAAATGGTACAATATTACAAAAGTTTAACTTCTTCTATCTGTACAATATCTGCCCTGTTCTGGAGTTACGTCGTACCGACCATATTAAATGATTGACTTTTGCTCCCACCTTTCTTGCCAAAATAGGGATTGATGATGTTTGACCGGGGAAAGTCTTATGGGTTGACGAGATCCACTTTTGCCTGAATGGAACTGTATATATTCAGAACTCTAGAATTTTTATTAGACATCACCAAATGTAGTCAAAGAAATTCCTTTGCAATCACTAAAATCAACTTGTTGGTATAGTTGTATAGTGAAAATTATCAATAGTTTGTTTTTCTAGGAAAATATTACTTTCAACGGATTGGTAAACTGTTGTGTTACCAGATAGAAATACCGTCAAATATCAAACAACTTTGTTATTCCGGCACTACAGCAAGAACAGTGTCTGGAAAAATATTTTCGTGCAAAATGGAGCTACTCTACACATTCTTTTCCAGGTACAGCAGCTCATACTACAGAAATTCGTAATTGAAAAAGTCCTTAGACACTACATTCCACATGCATGATCATCTACGTCCCCTGAATTTACCCTATGCGACATTTGGCTATGGGCTAACCCGAAGTCCAAGGTTTATCAAGGGACTCTCGAAGAATCGGCTATGTTGAAGTACAATACAGAAGATTCCTGCAGACAATTTACTTTTTGTGCTGTTGTGAACACTGAGCACAAAATATAACTTGCGGTCCATAAAAATGACGGCCACAATCAACGTGAATGGAAAATGAGAAGAAAAAATTAAATTTTATTTCAATAATGATAATGCATTTTTTAAAACTCTTCTTTTCAATTGCAGAACACCACATATTTTTTTAGTGACGACTTTTTGAACAATTTTTTTCACGAAATATTTCTTTCCCCGTCTTGTTTTTAAACGTCCTTAATGTATATATATATATATATATATATATATATATATATATATATATATATATATATATATATATATATAAGACACAGAATTATGCATAATATATGAATTTAAGGGAAATAATACGAGATTGAAAAATGATTGTTATAACTTTCATTGGATGCTCGTACAATGTCAATTCGATGTGTACATTCCTATCAAATACGTAGTAAAATGTTAGTTGTAATTGATGTATTGCAGGAGAAATCTATTTTTAATTTTACATTTGTATATGGGTAATAGAGGAGCATATACTTTATCTTTTATAAGCCGTCAAAGGACGAAATTTCATTGGGCCAAATCAGTAACTAAAGTGGCCAGTTTATTAATATCAAAAAAAAAAAAAAAATGAAACTGCATATTTCACCTAATAATTCCTCAGCAACCCTACTTGTTCTGAAACGCGTCTTTTAAAACATTTTTTAGATATAACTTTTTCAAATTGGAAACACTTAAAAAATAAATTAAGAACACATAAAGCAATATTAACTGTGTAAGGTACGAAAAACAGTTACATTTCAATATTTTCATTCAATAAAAAATGTATAAAAATAAGGAAAAAGTGGAAGCGAATTTTTCTCGCAATTTCCTCATTTTCTTTTCTGAAATAATTTGATGTGCGACAATACCTTTGTCTAAGAGATTCTTGTTTATTCAACTTGTAGTTTCATTCAAAATAACTCGGTTCCTTTTTTTAATTTCTTTTAGGGAATATTAGACAAAAAAAAATTCCCGATAATTACCGAGTAAAACATTTATCTTTTTCAAAGAAAATTAAAATTAAGGATACATATTTTACCATATCTTAAACATTAAATGTTCTTCCTAATCAGCTGTATTATCAGACTTGCTATACAAACAATTAAATTGACTAGTTAAACTACTTCACAGAGTTTTGTTTGTTAGTGTTTAAACAAAGTTCTGTATCATAATGTAGAAACTTCCTATGAAACAGAGATAAGTTGTCTAAAAGAGTTGTTACTCAATAAAAACGAAACTAATAAAAAAAGTAAACAAAATATGTGAACAACAAATTTTCTAAGACTGTACAAGTGAACAATAAAATTTCTGAGCTAACATACTTTCTCTTGATTTACTAATTTATATTTAAAATGATATTTTTTCACAAATTTTTGTAGAAAAGAAAAGGTCGTAATAATAAAGTAAAGGCGATGATTAATTAATCATGGTATTTTTACCTTCTTTAAACCACGCTTTCAGTGTTTCTGTTACCTTCGATAGATAACATTATTCCCATGGTTACTATAACAAAAAAAGAGTAACTTCAGTGCTTGCTGTGTCACCTGAAGCAATTAATTTGCAATAGCTTACAGTCTTTTTCGGCGTATTTCTATCTTTAAGGGGACTTAGTACCATTCGAAATCAAAAGTAGAACATTTTGACACACTTTTTTGGATCATAAATCAACAATTTTTGCTTATTTTAATATGAAAATTTACCAGTTTGTACAATAATAAGTAAGGTTTAAGGTATTGAGTCATTTTTTTTGTTAATAAATTAAAAGAATGTTTTAAACTTGAAATATGAGAACAAAAATTTTAAAATTAAATTAGCTTACCTTCTGTATTCCACTAGATATCATTTAAAAGATGTATAGTAGAACCATCATTCTTATACCAAATTGAAGCTTAATAATAACCTTATTCTGTAAACCTTAAATTATAAATTTATCTCACATTTAATACAAATCGAAAAATTAAAAAATTAGGAAATTTAGAATTAGTTACTTTTTTCATTTATCGTACTAGAAAGTAAAATCATTCCATTCTCAAAACTGAGGTTCACAGAATAATATCTACAAGTACAATACTCATGTAAAATCTTAAAACTCTACATAAAATATATTTTTTAATACTGTGGGAAATTGTAAAAATGAGAAACTGTGAAAAAGGTGATTTGTTTATATTGCATTATAAAGGACAATCCACTTTAAACATTTCATTTTGTTGTTATCAGATTTTTACGTGGATTACTTTAAAATGCTCTTAACACTGCACTATATTTTTGAAAATAAATTTGAAAAATCGAATTTTTGAAGTTACAAAGGTACTAAATCCCCTTAGTTAAAAAAATTAAACATTGTTGAAAATTTTAATAAATGTTTTCAAAAAATGGATTAATACTTGTGCTGTTCAACCTGTTCATATCAGAATTTTTTAAATATTTTGAGTAACAAATGCACGTCAAGAAAGAAAAATTAAAAGCATTTGAACAACTATATACAATTCTTTCACTTGAAATTTTATCATAAAATTTACTGCTTTAAAACTTTACTCTTAAGTCTCGATAATGAATTTTCTAATTTATGGAAATATATTTATTTTCTTATAACTCTTACGATTTTCGTCATTAACTGTTTCTTAAGAATGAAAAATAATGTCTATTCTAACAAGTAAAAAATTTCCCTTCAATTAACATTAAATAATGTTTATAAATGATTTACTTACTCATAAAATATTTATTTTTTCTTAAACAATTTACTATTATTACTCATATAAATCATTCTAAAGAGTTTAAATGAACTCCTTTTAAAATGAAATAAACTTACTAATAAGGAAAACAATAAATTTGGCTTTTAATTGATATATAATTTTTTTTTCTCTGGACAATTTTACTTACGTAACAGGCTTTTAAATTCTGACAAACCCCAGAAATATTAACTATTTCTATAATATAGTACATAAAATATATCTTTGTGATATGCACATAAAAATAGTATATCATTAACTATTTTTTATTAAAAATCTTTACAGTAATATTTTAATTAGTAAATTTCGTAAAAAAACACCTCATTAGCTAAAAATGGCACTGAAATATAAAAAGTTATTTATATTATTTTCCGTTAGAATATCTTTGAGCTTATTAACTAAAACTAATTTTTCTTTAATATTTTAAAAGTATATGAAGCTAATTATTTCTTTTCCTTTTGACTAAAAGCACGAAATATGAGAATAGCTTAAAGGAACATGATACAAAAGATCTGTAACAAGAACGAAAGAATGCAATCGTTAATTCAGTATCAATAACATTCCCGAAGGGCTTTTTAAATATAAAATATCTTAAAGAAATCGGGTCATACATTAGAACACTTGAATTTTCTCGTTTTCGCAAATGTGATTAATAAAATATTTTATTAGGAGACCCAGTGTAATTACTTTTTCGTGTTTACATTCTAATAGCATCCAAATGCTAAACTTAAACTATGCAAAAGTTCAACAATTGTAGAAAATCTTCAGATATTTGTCAGAAAATGACATGAAAAAATTGGGTCATCTTTTTGAGAATATATCTCAATGTAGAGTAACTTTCCTCTTTTCTTCAGGCTCGTCATTTTTTTCTCATACAGAGCAAAACTTATTGTATGTCTAGACAAATTGTAAATATTTATAATATTCTGATCTAGTCAGATCATTTATTCTAAAGAAAAATATTTAATTTATGGATAATAACATGTATATTTGTATAGTGGCTTAAAACGATATTTAACGTATGCGTGCACCTTCAAAGAAAATTTTTAAAATACATTGACATTTGCTATCAAAATATTTTTAATGCTAAAATATAACATAACACTATGAAAAACTAATATAATAATCTGCTTTTAATTCAAAAAAAAAAAGTTTAGAGAGGAAAACATATTCAAAATTGTAAATGAATTAATTATCAGAACTTAAAAGTAAACAAAAATATAATTATTCTGTAAATTTTATCTTTTTCATCAAAATATTGTTTGGGGCTGGTACTACTTCCATTGTGAAAATCATACTACTACAATTTTTAATGTGTTTCGAGTCAAATAACAATGAAAAATCAAAAAAAAAAAAAAACTTATAACAATACATGATTTACACTTTTTATACTAAAAAGTTATCAATTTTACAACCATGAAAATAGTAGGGGTTCTTAAAACTATATAAGGAAGACATATACAAAATTTAAAATAATTTGGTTCATAGCTTTTTTCTGATATCTGAAAAAACATTTTGAGAAAAATCAAAAGCAAACTTTCAAATGCAATTTTTAATAATAAACATAATAAATTATACTTACGATACCCCTGGTTTATAAAAAACACCTTCTTTGTTTTCTAATACATTTTTTTTCTTCCTGTTAGTTCGTAGTATTTTCCGACGCTGCTTTACATTTGGTGTTTAATGACATTCAGCATCGAAAATCCTACTATTGTCCAGATATTTATATGATTTTAAAGTAAAATAACCCTGAGTTATATTAAATTTTCTTAAAATGTCAACAAAGCCCTTGTACCCATCATGAAACTGTATGATAGCATCCAGCGCAACAGATTTTAAAGTTTTACGGTACTTGAAACCCTCTTTCGCTTTCAGTACCCTCTGCCAAATAATGCTATTAAAACATTAATTGGTATTCTGTGTCTTATCATGAATACACTTTGACAGAAGTTTTTTAGAACTTAGTTCCAAATATGTGGATTGAAGCCTTTTTAGAATTTCACTTGATAAGCCATTATACTTTACTTTGGACTTTTTGCCGCATGACAGTGCTCGTGGATAATAACACCTGATACCTTTCCCAATAAGGTACTGTTCGTGCATTTGTTTTTTGCCACTCGACGAACAATAGTACAAGGCCGCAGTAACATTTTGTTAAAGTTTGTGTAGATTGCCTGCATTACTTCGAACAGCAATCCCTTAATAATTTTGAAATCTATAAGTAAAAGAATCCGTAAGTTTACCTTTACCAGATAAACTCTTATTTTTCGATTTCAGGTTACACAATCTGG
>BMAW01111706.1:175726-187232 GCA_019974015.1 Nephila pilipes
GACATTATTTCAATGTCTACTACTTTGCCAGTGTCAATTGATAAAACAGCAACACACCCATTCATAGAAGTGTAACCTCTACGCTGCCATGTTCCATCAACTGAAACATCTTAATCAGCTAACTTATTTTTAGATGAATGCTTACTCAAAACTTCAATAGCCGACTTTTGCATTGACAGTTCACTTACTTCTGAAATCACAGGCAATAAATTGTATTCTCACGATTGGTGTATGCAATTTTACTGAGCCTGGGTAAATTTATTGTAGTACATAATTTATATGCTGCAAAAAAAAAACTTTTTTTTTCCAATTTTTCGGATGGCATAAACAAATCTTGCATGTAGCTAAGGGTAGTTCACTGTTTCTTCCATCTGGAAAATCCTGTGTAAAGTTCACAATAATTACATTTTACAACAAAAATTGAGACCAGTAATGTGTAAAGTTCACAATAATTACATTTTACAACAAAAATTGAGCATAAACCATATTTAGAGTTTTCGTGAAACAACAAACCATCGTGGAAGCATTTGGGGTATAAAATTGCAAAATTGAACATAAAACGTTTTATATGTCGATAATTCTATTACCACATACAGGTTCACTTTCATATTTAACTTTTTCTACAAAGGAAACATCAGAAATGTTCAACTTTCTAGGAATGGCATTAATAGTTACATTACAATTTTTGAAATCATTTTTGGTAAGCCCATTACCATGAAATTGTTCTTTTCTTTTAGTTCTAACTCTTCTTTTTGCATTGCCGATTTTAAACAAAAATAATTGAACTTTTCAAGAATAAAAAAAAATATCTTAAATAGGAACGTATAACGATAAGAACAGAAACTAAAACAGATGTAAACAAACAAAAACACTTCTCTTTTCTTGTCTGATTCTAGACAAAAATGTATTTAAAAACTTGTTGCCATATATATTTTGAAACATTTTGAAAATTCAGATTCATGTCTTAAAATTTATTTATTTTGTACCATTGTAAATATAAACGATATTTTCAAATATAAAATTGTCAACAAACATTATTTCCAACTTCCTGCCTGCAGACACGCACTTTCGGTTTCAAAAAGAGCTGCAGAATAAAATTCAAATCCCTGTAACTTAAATTACAAATAAGGTATAAGCTAAAATCAAACAATGTAAGAAAGAAAAGCTTAAATTTTAACTTATATTAAAATAAAAAAATAAAAAATTTTGACAGAAATGACGTTTTAAAGGCGTACGGATAGCTTAATGAAATATTTTTAAAAATTTAAATGTTTAAAAATTAGAAGAAACCACAATTTTAGTGTCTTTAAGTTATCAGTTTTCTTAGAAAAATTTGTTTTACTTTTGAATACTCATTACATTTTACCTTATGATTGATAAATGATTTTCAAATATTCCGGAAATGAAATTTTAAATTCTTAGTTAATAATTATTCTCAAACTTTTAATTCCCAAACTACCAATTTCTATTAAAGCCCAAATACACGAAGAAAAATCGGTTATTTATTAAGAAGTTTAAAAAAAAGACATTTAAATGATTATCTACCTAACCTGATATATACCATTGTTACACAGAAGCATGCAATTCAAATCTTTGAGTTAGGGGGAAACTTAAGACCTTAAAACATAACTGAAATGAATAAGTGAATAAAATATATTTTGCACAGAAAGACGAAATATAATCATAAGATTCTACATTTTAATTATATTCTTGGAAAAGGGTAAAAATATGAAGTATCAGTAACACTTATTAATGAAACTGACAATTTATTAACTTTTCCTCATTTTTAAGCAAGTATTTCAAATCAATACACTCTTAAGTACACAAAATAACCATAATTTATATTTGGTTCACTTTTTTGCTAATTGAAAAATGCGTATTTACAGGTTATTAAAAATCACTTCTGGAGATTACACAATATAAGTAAAATATTAAAGTTATCCGCAGTATAAATTGACTTGTTCAATCACTTTAACATTAGAATTACCGAGATGGATCGTATCTGAACCAACTCGTGAGTTTTTGCTGGTTTCAGAGTTGCATTTCAAAATTAAGCTCTCTAATTTCTTGAATTTTCCTAAATATTCAGTCTAATGTCTTCAAACAAATTTAGTTGAAATCTAAAGAATACTTTTTTTTATTTATATGTCTGTATATCTAAAACTAACATTGGGTTCATAGCTAACCCGAACAAGATAATTGCCTTTTCCTTTATTTCAAACAGGATTTCAACGCTTCATTTTTCAGCTACGAAAGAATTATTTAAGGAGATGAAATACAACTGCCTTTTGCAAAAGGGTGAGAATGAGAAGAGGGTGTTTTCACACATCTAGCATATACCTGTTTGGCAAATGTGTGAGCTTTTGTGATTGGAAACTATCGTGTCTGTGTATTAGAATACTGTAGAATGTTCTTATCTCTGTTATACGCTAGAAACTAAGTATAAAAATATATTCCTTGTTTTAAACTGAGCAGGACGAATGCAATTAACTGACATTCCAGTTTTCCTCACGTTTAGTGATGACATCCAGAAGAATTCTTTCGATAGAAGAAGCTTTGAAATTACTAAATGAAATTTCAGAAAATTATTCTTTCGACGAAAATACATCTAATAATGATAATGAAAATTTTGTAATAAAAGACGAAAGAAATATGGTGGAAAATGTTCATATACTTTCATCGTCTGAATCTAGTTCTAGTGACAGCGAGTTGAATGAAAATATTCCAAGCCAATGCTGTTAAGGAATTTATAAGACAACAAAGAATTGTAAAAGTGTTAAGAAAAAATAAAAAATAATGGAGAGAAATTACATCTTCAAAGTGATTTCGAATAAGAGATAGATGGAAATATATAGAATTTTTTTTTATCCTATGCCCATCTCCGACATTTCAGTCATGAGTCGACGAGCGGCTCAATACAGTGAAGGACGATAAAATCATTCAGTTAAAACGTTGTCAGTAACACACAAAAATGAAGAGTTAAAAGAGTTAAAATCATTGAGGACTGTAGAGCATAAGCTGAGGTGTTTTCCAGACGTGGAAAATACATTAGCAGTGTTCAGTTCAGTGTCCAGATTATATGTTAGATTATTTTGAATACGTCGTCGACCAAAAGAAACTGAACACGTGCAAAATACATCAGCAGTGTTCAATTTCTTCTGGCCGAAGACGTACTCAAAATATTCAAACCGAAAATCTGGGACCTACACCATATTTCAAATGAAATATTGTTATTAGTAGTCTTATAACTATCTGGAGACTTTTCATAAGTGATAAAATTTTGAATACCAGAAATAAATGTACAGAAGTTGAAGCAAGATCAAAATTAAATAATGAAACTTAGAGCATTTCACTTCAGGAACTGGATTATTTTATTGCAATATTGTATGTTCGAGGAGCTTTAGCTGCAAAAGTGTTTCTACCACTATCCTTTACTCAGAGACATGGGGCTCAATTTTTCCCCTTCAACAATGAGCAATTATATATATCTAGAAATCATACGATATATGCAGTTTTACATACAATTTCAAGATCAGACTGAACAATAATAAATTTACACTAATATCATATATTCATAGAAAATTGTCTGAAGTGTTACAAACCAGGAGAAAACATTTTTGTAGATTATCAGATCATTCCGTCAAAGATACGCTATTGATTTTTGCATTATATGTCATACAAACCTGATAAATGTGGCATCAAATTTTGGTTGGCTGTAGGTGTGATCTCAAAGTACAAAATCCTTTGCATTTCCTTTTTTGGAAAAGATGATTCCAAATCAAACGATCTAAATGTTAGTGAAAATGTTCTTAGGTTAGTACAGCCTTATCTTAAAACAGGGCGAAATATAACAAGTTACAGTTATTTTACATCTCTAAAATTTGTAGATAGCCTAAAAGAAAATGGTTTGAGCTATGTCAGAATAATCAATAAATCAAAAAGAGAAGCTCCAAAATCCTTGAAGAAAACAAAAACAGAACTATATTCAACAACATTTATGATATATAATAGCCCTATTCTTGATTTTTACCAATATAAAAAAACGCAAAAATGTACTTTTGCTTAGCACATTGCATTCTTCATTAGAATATACTCAAAATGAGAAGAAAACTTCTGAAATAATAAATTTCTACAATTCCACAAAATTTGAAGTCTGTGTTGTAGACAAGATGGCAAGAAAATATTCCGTGAAATCTGCATCAAGGCGTTGGCCTATGTATGTTATTTTTTCAATATCATAGATCTAGCGGTGATTATTTTATGGTAGTATATAAAGAGACAACATGTTCTAATCTAAGCAAAAGTGACTATATTCTAATATTAGCAGAGGAGTTAAGAGAGAAATGCATAGCAAGAGAGGCAGAAGTTGTCCACCAAAGTACTAACCTAAAAGTTTCAAACAAGAAAAAATGTTTCCAGATAAAGAACGCACAGACAGTAAAACTAATATTATATGTGAAACATGCTCAAAATTTGTACATAGATTATACTCAGTAAAAGGGAAACAAAGGTGATAACATTCTGTGCAAAATGATTCGAGAAAAATTAGTATAATTTAAATAGAATGCCATGCATATTTGGCTTTAATTATGATTTATTATCTTATTAATCTGTAGGAACATTGCGAGATCTAAGTTAATTAAAATGCATATTATATAAAAAATATTTTTACATTTCATTTTATGTAACCTTACAAAATATTAAGATATGTATTCTGCATTTAGAAATTTAATTTCTTAAAGATTATTTCCCGTTAATAAATTTAATTCAATATAATATTCTAGAAGCTAAATTTAATGAATCATTAATTAGAAACCATTGTATTAATCACTGAACACTTTATTTTCCGTCTGTATTATCATAAAAAAAAATAATATGACTGATATCCATGGGTCAGTTATGACCTACCCCGGTAGTTCTTGGTATACCAGAAATACAGTAATTCTAGTGTTAAGGAAACATAAATGAGATGGGGGTTTTCAATATAACGTTGTCCAAAAGCTTTCCAAATCAATAGAAAAAATTTCATAAGTTCCCTAAGATATATGAACACTAATAATATAAGCAACAGTTACTAAAAAGAAAAGAAATCAGAAGGATAAACGGAACATTATTGAAAAGGACACATGAGGCACAATGCTACTGAAGGACAAAACATCCATGTGAAAAATGTTCAGCCAGAAATATTCAGTCTTCAGTAGGGTATATGATCTCCCTTGTCTGCTACGCAGGTTTCTATCTATGTTGTCTATGATGTATATGAGGTTGTTAATGAGTTGTCACAGTATTACAGCTCATTCGTCCTCCACTGCCAATCGGAGCTCCGCAATCGTTACTGGAGGTACGTTACGCGCTGCCAAACGTCTTCCTATAAAGTTCAATACATGCTCGATGGGAATTAGATCCAGAGACCCTGCCGACCAAACCATGTGTTCAATATCCTCACTATCCAACAGCTCTTCGACAGCTACTGTACGATGAGTTGGTGCGTTATTGTCCATAGAAAGAAAATGTGAACCCATAGCTCTTCTAAAAAGTGCATAATTGGAAGAAGAATCTCTTAGAATAGTGGGTACCGTGACTGAATCTCCTTCGAAGATGCGATGGTCTACGGGGCAATCAAGCATGACACCTCTCCAAACGAGAGCCCCTCCTCCTCCGAACTGGTTCTTTCGAAGATGTAGGAGGTATTATTGCGGGTTCCAAGCTCTCTCGATATGTGTATGCGTCCAGAATCAATATTCAGACTTCACTTTCTCTCATCTGTAAAGAGTATTTGACTTCATTAATTATCTGTCTAATTCTGGTGTTCCCGGCATCACAGAAATTATATCGGTCGTCCTGTGTTATGTGTTTAGTGATTACTACTGCTGCTTGTCACCCGTTCCTTTCCGGACTGTAGGGCTAAATATCGGTCGCCCACTGCCGTGGCTGCTCATGGACTACAACTGCTGAATAGCCAGACAGTTTTTCCTGTAGTTTGAAATTTTCTCCAAAGTCGTGAAATGATGCTGTGTGCAATTCCGAACTCCGAAACCACTCGCCTTATTTTTACCATCCTCTGTTTTCCCAGTGATTCGACCTCGGGTAAAATCATCTAGATGTTGTCTTATAATATTATTGTTCGACATTTCGCTCTAAGGTAGCAACTTGACATTGTTTTAACTGATACAAACCGTTCAATCGCTTTTTCAGGAATGATGAGCTTATTTCACTGGCGTGCCTTATCCCGTAACGACATTCACGCATTACGTCTAACTGCATATCTTCACATGTGCTACCGTACCTCACGCTAATTAACTTCTGATTGCTTTTTCAGTCCTCTCTGCCCCTTTGTTTCGCTGATATGTTGATTTTTCTAATACTTTATTAATGCCTTTAGACCAGTGTATTAATTTAAGTGCATTAACATAAAAGTTTATGCATTTATATTGCTTCATATTTTCTACCTTGATGAGTCAGTAAGTATTGCAGTATTCAATTGAGACTGAAAACAAGACTTTTCAGTAGATATCTGTTGACGAAAGCATTTACTATGCTCATCGATAATTGAGCCCATATAATCTGGAAAAACGTCCGGGTGAAGTGTGAGTAACTTATTTCGATGTACACTTTACAGATTGAAATTTTGTTATTCTTTTGACAATTTTTCACAACATCTTTGATGGAATATTCTGCCCCTAAAGAAAATTTTATAAGGAATTGATATATGTATTTATTTACATTGAGAAAGCGTATTACTTTCAAGCATATCCTAGAAGCATCAATAAAAATCTGCCAATCTTCTGGTTAAGACTCAGATCTGAAGATGTCATATGACTTGCAATGTCATTGCATAATACATATATCGTTAGCTTAGGAATTTCACTCGTAAAGCATTTAACCGAGTAAAATCCAATTTTATTCGTACTTCAATTACGTACAGTAATTTAATTTGGTTCAAATTATCATATGAGGATTCGAATATTTTTCTGATGGAATGTAATCTATGTCTGTTCCACTTTAAAGACTAAAAGATGACATGCATATTTCATCAACGAAATGACATTTAATACATGCCTGTAGTATTGATAAAGATGAGTACATGAAGTATATCACTTTCAGTTACTGACCTTTCTTGAAAACTACACTCGTACTTTGGGATGATGAACATGTTTCTGTTTCTAAAAATTATTCACTATCAGAGTCATTTAAAAAATAGTCATCTCCTAAATGATCTGTAGGTTCCCTCTAGATCTTAAATATATCAAGAAATATCGAAACGTTCCATTAAATCCATCTTGAATCCAAGTAAAACAGCGTAAACAACAAAATTGTGGCACTCAAAGGTCATATTAATCACCAACATTACATCCAAAATATTGTTTATAAGCTATTTTAAATAAATAATTCATGCTTCTTGTGAAAATAGTGCTTAGAAATTTTTCACAAATATAACAAAAAACTTTATCAGAATTAACACATTTAAATATATTTTAAATTTGTCATTAGATTAGCATATTAAGTGCTACATAAATCATGTATTTATTGCAAATGAGTTACAAAATACACATCATGTCATCATGTCTGAAGAAACTCATCTCAGTGGTGCCTAGATTTATCACATTACTCACTTCCACGGTAATTTGTCTGCTAAAACAAAGCTTTTCTAAAGGCAATATAATAATATCCCTTGGAATATTTAAACATGGATATCAAGGGAAAAGTTACAAAACTTTGTTTTATGAATATTTTATCATAGTTTTATGAATATAGTTTTGATCTTTCGGATGTACTTTTTTTCATTCCACTAGATAAAATAGCAAAGATTTGAGGATGGTCGTATCAATTCCATTGGATTAACAATATGTTCACAAAATCAAAATGACCGGTAGGCCGGAGCCTTAAGCTATGAATTCCATACACTCGTGAGTTTATTCGTAATAAAAATATTAGTACCTGATAAAATAAGTTTGGTAATAAATTGGTGATTGCTTTATTTTTCCTTTCGTATAAAATATACAATATTCCAGAATAAAATACAACGGTTCTCCAGATAGATTGAATTCTTAAATTAAGAAATATGATGTATGGAAAATACTTATAAATTTATTTAATGGAGTAAATTATATTTCATTTAAGATGCACTGCGTTAATTGCTTTTTAATTATCATAGTTATTTTCTTCCCGATCATCATAGATATTAGATATGGAATAGTTTCAAAATATTTTAAAATATCATAACAAATTGTGAAGTGTTTTCAATTATATTTCCGTTCATGTAGTTAACCAAAAAGTTATTTGCATTTCAGAAATACCTTTAAATAATTCATTTTGCAGTGTATTAATTTTTTTTTCTCATTTTATTAATACATGTGCAGATTTATAAGACATATTTTAATTTCTTTCTATTCAATCATTTTTTCTTAAGTATACAAGTAACTTGAATTTAAATCTTCCAGTTAATGACTAAGATATATCAAATTTTAATATAAGCGTGGGAGTATAGAATATATAATATTTTTAATTATTTCCAAAATATTGAGTTACATATATTAAGATTAAGAACAAATGAACATTAAAAGCAATTAATACCTGTAACTAATTGCAAATTATTTGCATTGTAAATATATTTGTCACGTCTCAGAATACTAATTCGTCTTTTACATTGAATATATACAGTTCGTCATTTCCATATTGAAGCGCACAAGCTATTTAAAATACACGCATTCATTTCGCTTTAATACACCATCGTACAGCTAAAAAAACATCAATATAGTCATCTGTAATTAAAACTCAAATAATATATCCAATAAATATATTAAAAAGTAATTTAATTTCTTTTAAAATTAAAATCCTTTTCTAATGTTCATTATATGGAAATTTTCTTCCTATCACTATTATTGAATTTATTCGAAGAAAACATCTCAGACTTATTCAAAGTTCTAATTCAGAGTTAATTACATAGATATTTTATTCATAACTTATTTTGTTGGATAAAGTAATGCACTGGTTTTCTTTATGTCCGTTGTTGTTTAAAAGAAGCGAAGATTAGCACGTATGCCCTAATTCCTTCAAATTTAAAATTTTAGAATAAAATTAATTTTTTTCTTCTATTCCATTTGTTGCATATCGTCATAAAATGACAAATTTTTCATTAAAAGAATTACAGATCAAGCAGTGATTTTATTCACACATGTAATGTTTAAACTAAATTGTCGATTAAATATTCAATATTCATATAGCACTCTGATATTAAATTGATATTTTTTTACTTAAATCAAACAAGTTATGTTTCTGAAGTATTCATGAAACCAAAATTTTGAAAAAATAAAGATTTTTAAAGGTTTATATTTAACTTTAAAATTAAGCTACGCATAGCAAATTTGGAAAATATTCTCAAATTATCAGTCTAATGAATCTTAATTTTTAGACTTTATGCATAATAAATCAATTTATTACATAAATACTCGTAAATATATAAAAAAAATCATTTTTTCCTATCACAATATTTACATTTTATATTCAGGAAAAATAAATTTATCATTGAATTTTCTTGTTATACATGATCAATTATATAATTTTCCTCTTTCTGTAATACATGTTAACTCTATGTTAACTTTATCAATATATTTAATAATATTAATCATTTGCCAATTAATGATTTCAGCTGTTCTGGAATAAAAATAAAACAATGGACTAGTTTTATAATTTTATAAATAATTTTGAATAATCATAAAGTTTTTACCTACCCCATTGATCACTTAACTCACATCATTTAGCATACTCTTTCTTAAAATATAATGAATAAATATTTCGTTTTTAAAAAGTTATGAATATTTCCGTTTATATGATTATTATAATTTATCAAATTTTAAGGTATAATACTTAATTTTTTTTTAAATTTTTATACTTCCCGTTCTTATTTAAATTAATTTGGTACTATATATATTTATTATTTACAATAGCTTTATGAACTTATGGAAAGTAGTGCAGTGTGTGAATTTCGCAGGTGATTATAAATATTTTTTGTGAATATTTTAAGGTAAATAAATGATCTTCTTTAAACACATCTATTATGCAAACAATTTCTGTATATAAGTAATACTTTAAGCATTTACTTATGAAAGCCAATCATTTACATTTTTTAATTAGACGTAATTTAAGTAATTGAATTATAACATACAAAAATTTTACATACATTTTACATTTTCATCATTAATTTTCACATAATAAATTCTAGAAATACATTTTTTTTTGATTTTACAATTAGTTTTATAATCTAGTTAAATGAATTCTAAAATTCATATAATGATCTTAAATCAAATTTTAACAACTGTGGAGTATTTAATTTATGATTTAATTTATTTCTGAATAGCATTTGTACTCAAATGTAAGATGAAACGTAAATAATTCTTTACGTGAAATAATTAAAAGATTTTACATAGCTTATGAATTTAGCTAAATTATTTTCAAACCATTGAACAAATAGTATAATCTGGTCACAAACCAAACTGCTAATATATACGCCTGCACGACATAAAACTTAACTATAATGTAAGTTCTCTACTACATAATAAATCAAACTTGTTTCATGAATCATTTTCATTGACAGTTTACGAACGTTTTTTATTCCTCTTCTAGACCTGTATGTTATTAATCACCACTTGCATGAATTTTAACGCTAGAAAGTTACATTGTAAAATTATTCGTTTTCGCAAAGTATATCATTCGTTTTATGTATTGCTAAATTATGTCTTGATAAATTTACATATTCCATGATGCTAGAAATCCTTATTGGCTATGTATCTTCCTACTTAGGGAAAACTTTATTTCAGACCATTAATTTAACATGTGTTTAATTCGAGATTGGCAAAAATCTGTACATTTTTAAAGCAATTGTAAAATGTATTATTGTTCTGCTTTCTGAGACATGACATTAGTTCTCAGCTTAATTGTTTCGTTTATTACGTAATTTAGTTTAGTTTTCAGTTCATTCCAAAGATTTTAACCCAGCTATCATTCTCATAATCTGTTTTAGAAGTTTATTGATGCAGAACAATTAAACATCTGGGGAACAAATTAAAATTTATTTTTGTACTAAAATATTTCATAATTAAAATAATCAATTAGCCTACATAAATAGAAAAAAAAGTATTTATTTATATAGCGTAATGACGGAAAGAATGAGATCTACAAAATATTTACTCAAAAACTGTGTGCGTGATGGTGTTCGTTTCCAATCGAATCTTTTGAAATTCAAGCCACTTGTAAAAACTAATCTCTCAGAAAACCTTTTAAGCAGCGATCTATTTCATGCCTTTGCAGTCATCACTTTACTTAAATACTGTCAACTAAATGGAACTAATGTCATATATACCTCCACCTGTATGAGAGAGCATCTCGACTTTTAACCCTTGAAAAATTGTAACCACAGATGACTTTATTTGTATTTACTAACTACAAGTCCTATAATATACTAAAGGCTCCTATAGTAACCAATGGGAGCAAAAATACTTTTTCAATA
>BMAW01111707.1:0-14210 GCA_019974015.1 Nephila pilipes
CAATATACATAATAGTTTGTCTAGTAATATGTGTTGTATAGCAATATGCATAATAGTTTGTCTAGTAATATGCGTTGTATAGCAATATGCATAATAGTTTGTCTAGCAATATGCACTCAGGAACATTGAAAATAGTGCACCAAGAAGGGAGCTTCGGATTGAAATGAAATTTACTACAAATGATATACAGATGGGAGATTCACTTTATTTCAAAAAATGAAGACAATTAAACAAATACAGTATGTACAATTAGACATATTCAGGGGAATTTCAATAACGCGTCGGACCGCCTCCTGCTGAAATACTTGCTGCAACACGGTACGACATTGAGTTGATTAGACATCAGATCTTGTCATGAAGCAGATGGGCCCAAAATTCTCGAACAGCCACTTTCAAATCATGCACAGAGTGACACGGCGGCACCCGGCACTTCAGAAATCCCCAAAATGCTCTATAAAGGAAAGTCCAAAGAGCTGGCCATCCGTGGAAAAGCCTGAACATGACGTCAAAAGTTCTGAGTTACTCGAGTTGCATGCGGACGAACATAATCTTACTGAAAAACTGTCCCTGGATGATCATTTAAGAAAGGTCCCACGAGGATTCAAAGACTGTCATCAATATAACTCTATCGTATCAAGGTTCTACTCCCCACAGTTATAGTTAACCAGCTACCACAGACTATAGATCCCAGACAATTACACATCTGTGTAGGTAGCGTGTCGTGAGACAGCGAAGGTAGAATAGTAGCTTTCACCAGGGCACTTCCACACTCGTAAACGGTTATCATCTGTCCCCAAATAGAAGCGAGATTTATTTCTAAACTCTACGTTTTGCTAATCTGTGGTAATCCACATCGATCTGGCTTGACACCACTGTAGACGGAGTCGCCGATGTTTCGGTGTTAAAGGCAGTATATGAAAATGACACTTGGATTACAGATTCGCTTCCATACGCGTTTGGAAATGGTTTGTGGAACAATTGGCAGCTCTTTATTTGATTGCATCAAAGAATGCGTCACGATCAGTGCAGTTGCCTCACGATCCTTCAATCCTCTCACCTCGTCATCTTTCTGGTCGTTCCAGACGTGGTTCTCCACGCATGAGTGCTATCTCGTGTCCACTGCTTCTAACCTGATCTGCCGGCACGATCGACCTAGCGAGTAGCAAAGTGTTGACCAGCCTGAGGTTTTCAAGCCGATGATCAGATCTCTCTCAAACTTGCTGAACTGTGCTAGATGTCTTTTGGTATCCTTCGCTTTCTAAACTCATTCTAGAGTCGAAATATGATTGTTACGTTTATAAACTTCCTATATTCGTCGGTTTATATCAGATCTACTTACTGATTGCAGCACCACTACAGGGTGTGCAGCTATGCACATTGACACTTGAATCATTTTTATATCGGACATCATTCAACTACTTTGCAAAGTTTCTCGATTGTAGCTTGTTTCCTTGTTGGTGGGCTATTTTCTGTTTCTAAGTGTAGATGACATGGGGCAATGTCTCTCGATGACGCACTAATTGCCTCTGGACTACAATATTGAAAAACTAGCTTGGGATAAAAGATGTGACAGCACAAATGATAGTCAGTTAATCATATTTGTGTTACACGAACGATAATTTTGATATTATGGAAGAGCTTATTAATTTGCGTCAACTAGTTTTAACTACTGGCGAGGACATTCTTACGGAGCCTAAATATGAAATTGAAGTTAATGAAGTAGATTGGACAAAATTATACAGTGTTTGCACTGATGAAATGCCTTGCATGATTGGCAGGATGAAAGGTTTTGATACATTGCTCGAAAATTATTTGGGAAGAAAGGTTTGTAATTATCACTGTATTATCCTTCAAGATAATACAGTGATATGTGCCAAGGAATTTAAATTTGTCTTCTGTTGTTGATCCTGTAGTGTGCTGTATCAACACAATATGAGCTCGAGCTCTGAATCGACGACAATTTCGAAACTTTTCTTGGATGAAACAGAAGAGGAAGGAGAGTTGCTCCTTTTTTTTCATTATGGGGCATTCAAAATATTGTTCAAGATTGATATGCAACTGAAACAACAAATTTTGTTAGCAATTTCAAGAATAATGCCTAATATTTAGGTTAAAAATATTTGGTAAAATACAAATTCAAAAAATAAACTAATGAAGTATTAACTGAGTTTTGTTTTAATTTTTACATTATTTTTTACATCTTCACTTCTTAGACTTTCAAAAAAAAATGTGCTGTTTGCAAACACTTCATAATCAGCTTATAAATAACATTTTTTTTTTCATCTTTCTGCATTTTTTAATGTTGAAAAAGTTGGAAATGGCTCGTATGATTTCTTTTTGTTCAGATAAAAGCATTCTTCCCAAAAAAAATTGGTCAGCACGATAAGGCAATCACAGAAAAATAAAATACTTCTGGTTTCACTACAAGCTTTTCTGAATATTAAACACTTGTGATATTTTGTTTTGGTGATACCTCGCATTACAGCTTACATTCATAATTCTAAACGTAGGTTACGCATTTACAGTTTTTATTTCAAATAAATACTGTAACAAAAAACATAATTAAATCATAAATCATTAATGTAGTAACAAGAAAAGTTTTATGTAACTCCCCAAAAGCAATGTGATGCACGTTTTACGCAATGGTTGTACATAAAATTTTAATTACATTAATTGGTAATTTAAATATGCAATTTACTTTATAATAATAACTAAAGTAGCGACAATACAGTTTAGGTCCAGTTACATTCATTTTTGTTATAATTATTATAGATCGGATATTTTCAATTATCTAGCGAAGTTTTCTAATTTTCTAGAATAAGTTCTTAGCATAATAAATGCTTTAGTTTAAAGGAAATATATTTTACATATGTTAGACTCAGAATTATAGTTCATTCAAAGAATATTTATTGCAGTTGAATTTTATAGAATATATAATTCTTACATACAACATCACAGTAAGAGTGCCTTACGAAACCTATATTTAACAAATCTTTTTTGCTTCATCTGAGGCTTTTTTCCCTCCTAATTATAATTGAACGCAAGTTTTCTTTAACTTATATTCAAATTCGAAAACATTATCATTCACGAAAATATTCTCTTTCCTTTGGGTCCTTTGTAAGATAGATTATTAATTTTCTAAATATGCAAATGATGTCTTCAATTCAAAATAACAAACATGCATAGTTTTAAACAATAGAATTTTCAAATTTCATGTTTTGATCTAAAAATAGAAGAGAAAATAAAACTTCATTTTGATATTTACGTACTTAAAGGAATTGTCGCGCCTTTCCCCCTTCAACTAACGTTTTGGCGTTATTTTATTTGAGAACCTCACCTTGTGAATAAATGGTGTCTTATATGTCAGCATTTCTATATGTGTAGAAGAATAGTGATGTTGAGATAGAGATATTGGATGTGCTAAAGGGCTTAAAGGAGATTAGAAGAAGTTAGTAATATAATAGAGCACACGATTTTGCTGCAAGAAAGTCTTTTGATCGTCAGAAAGTTGATGTTTGACTCAGATCCAGTTTATAAGCATTATTCCTGATTCAGATCTAATTTTGTTGTTAATGAGTTAATCAAAATTTTGGGTTGTAATCTTGAGTTGAGGTCGTGAGTTAGAGTTGATTTTTATTACAATTAAATTTACACGGTAGCATAAAATAAATTTGCTTCCCTTTTGCTGTGGGTAATCTAATATTGCATTGGTGGCACAGAACTAGAATAATCCATAAGATCAGAAAAGAAAGATATTTATCAAAGTTAACATATTATGGATAGATCCAGTACGACAACGTATATACAGTAGTTGTTTTACCCATCTGTGGGAAGAAGAAAAAAGCCACTCCTTATGCTGGCAAAACCTTCTCGTAGTGCTCTATATTGAGAAGAATTAGAACTGATTGATTATATTTGGTTTTATTATTCACAACCCCCCTTTATCTAGCGGTTCTAAAATATATTAAGTTTTCCCCTTAAATTTTGAAATTGTGGTCTGGGAAGAGGTTTTGTCAGCATATGTGCTATATTTGATTTACTGTCACAATATTCAAGTTGGGTTATTCTATTTAGATGCAAATGTCTAAGATAGTGGTATTTCACATCTATGTGTTTGATTCTTGAATCACTTTTTGGAGCTTGTGCAAGAATGATGCACGACTTGTTGTCTTCGAACAGTCTAATGGGTTGATGTTGTTCCAGTCTGAGGTCTTTCAAAAGAAGTATCAGCCACTGGATTTCTTGTGCGGCTTGGGCTGCAGCAAAGTACTCTGAATTGCAGGAAGAGAGTGCGATGCAGTTAATTCTTTTCGGAAACCAGAAAACGGGGCTGTTCCCGATAAGAAAAATCTTTCCACTTGTTGAGCTTCTGGTCTTGTTGATCACTTGTCCAATAGATGTCGGTGTAGCAGGTGAGGACAGGAGGGCTCATGATGTTGATAACAAGATTAAAGTCCTTGGTTGTGTTTAAGTGTATGATTAGTTTCTTCAGTGCTGTCTGGTCCTTTTCCGTTGGTGTTTCATTTTTTCTGTTTAGTT
This sequence comes from Nephila pilipes, assembly GCA_019974015.1. Classification (NCBI taxonomy): domain Eukaryota; kingdom Metazoa; phylum Arthropoda; class Arachnida; order Araneae; family Nephilidae; genus Nephila; species Nephila pilipes. Next base: position 4,540 of record BMAW01111707.1, read on the forward strand.
TGTTCACTGTTAGTGATACATCTGGTTTTAAGACTCTGGGGATATACAGAAGAACTCCGATTGCCTGTCTGTATTCCTAGTTGTCTTCTAAGTTTTCTGTATTGGCTTCATTTTTCGAGTATTATTTATCCATTGGGGTACAAGTTGGTTTACGATCCTTCACACTATCTTTTCGAGAAAGTTTTTAATTTTCTTCTTTTCGTTAATGAGAAGATTTCCACCTGAATCTCTCCAGATATTGATTCCAAGATAGTTCTTTACTTCTTCTAAGTCTTTAATCTCGAACTTTTCTTGGAGAGTTTTCACTGTTCCGTTTATTTTGTTATTATCACAACTTGTAATCAGTAGATCATCGACGTAGAGAATTACAAGTATGATTTTCTTCTTATATATCTTTTCTTCTTCTTATGTATCTTTTCTTCTTCTTATGTATCTTTCTTCTTCTTATATGATATATTTCTTTTCTTCTTTTGTAAATAAACTGTTATATGCTATAATTTGTTGAAAGTTGTTGAGCTATAGAACTTCAGCTATCTTTTGGTTCCAAGCTTCAGCTGTATGCTTGAAGCCGTAAAGAGACTTCTTTAATTTGCAGACTTTCTGTTCTTCACCGGGAGTTATTCATCCTTCTGCCTGCTTCATATAAATATCTTCATGAAGATCCCCAAGGAGAAGTGCTGTTTTTATACAGATATGTTTCACATACATCCTTTTGTAGACTTCTGTTGTCAGAAAGGACCTTATGATGGTGTGCTTCACAATTGGAGCGAAAGTTTCATCATAGTCAGTAACGAACTTCTGGCTATATCCTTTGGCCACAAATCTTGCCTTGTATTGATTGTATAGAATTTCTATCTTGGTTCACACGCACAATTTTCTTTTGAAGGTCCATTTACATCCTATAGGCTTCTTTCCTTTTGGTAATTTTACGAGATCCCATGTGTGATTGTTATAGAGAGATTTCATTTCCTCTTCTATAACTTCTAACCACTTATTTTCGTCACTGCGACTGAGAACTTCTTTATAATTTTCAGGATCGTTTTTATTTTCATTAGCTGGGTAACCAAATCTATCAGGAGATTTTTCTTTATTTGATCGGCTGTATCTCTTGGGTAATACTATGGATTCAATTTTTGAGGTGTTACCTTTTTCATCATCAGATTCTTCATTAATGTTAATTTTTTCTGTTGATGGAAGAGGCATGACTGTTACATTATTTTCCTTTTGATCATCTCCTACGAATCTTATTGTTCTGCTAATAATTATTTGATGATCCGATATGTAGATTTTATAACCTTGCTTCCTTGATCAGAGCCAATCAGAATTTCTTCAATAGCTTTTGCATCCAATTTTCCTCTTTTGCTTTTATGGACGTACGCAAAGGCTCTTGACCCAAATGTCCTTATGTTGTACAGATCAGGTTTCCAACCGGTCTATAACTCGAATTGTGTTTTCTTATTTGGTTCTGTAAATTATCTATTTTCAATACAATTTGCAATTATGACAGCTTCAGCCCGAAATTTTTGAGGCAGAGTTGCTTTAGACAAGAGACATCTCGTCATTTCTACGAGACTCCGTTCTGTAGAGGTGAATACAATACAGTCAGCTCGTGAACAATTCCTTGATCCTTCTGAAAATCTGTTTATTTTCTAATGTATTCTCCTCTATTATCACTCCTAAGAACTTTGATTGTTCTTTCAAACTTGTTTAGTGTCATCGCAACGTATTCCTTCAACTTTGAAAGCACCTCATTATTTTTCGATAGAAGATGTATCAATGAGTATCAAGTATAATCATCTACGAAAGTTAGAAAGTAGTATTTCCCACTTACACTTTGCGTTTTAATCGGTCCTATGTACTAAATCTAGAGGACTTTTAGATCTATGTTTTGTTTCTTTACGATAAGGAAATTCCAAAAGTTTTTTTTAATGCAGTGTATACAGTCACGTGTATGTTGACAATTATCTAACTGAATAACATTAGCAAGATTTTTATTTATAAGTTGCCTAATAGAATTAATGTTGCGGAGGCCAAGTCTTTTCCGCCATAAATAGGTGCAATTGGGATTTTTACAATTATACGCTTAGTCGGGTTTCGAATCATTTTTATCTTCGTGCGTAATTGCCTCTTAAAGACTGGTATTATTTGAAATTGCTTCTAAATAAACAGTACCATTTTTCTTAACTTCACATTAATTATTGTTGATATGTACGGTGTAACCCTTTTCAGTAATTCTTTTTATCGACAACAAATTACACTTCAACTGCGGTAAATAATATGCGTTTTGTAAACGTATTTTATGAACACCTTTTTTCGTTTTGGTTTTGAAATAAATATTTCCGATACCTCGCGATGAAATACTTTTTCCATCTGCAACGATAATTTTTATCGATTCCACTGATTCATCTAGAAACGAAGATATGTTTGCATCCTTTATGAGGCCGATTCTGGCGCCATTATGGAAAAATAAATCCTTGAATCTTCTATATTGAGTTTTTTTTACAAGTGTTCAATATAGCATCTTCTAGTTACACGTATAATGTCAAGATGGTATGAAGTGGTAATTTGTTGTACATCTGCAGAAATTTTCGTTGTTTAAATTCACATAAATTTGTAGTAATGGTTGCGCATTACAGAAAATAAGCCAGGGTGTGCCTATGGCAGCAAAAATTAATATAAAACCGGTTGTTATTATTTGAGAAACATTATATATGTACAGAGTGATCAATTTAAAAGAGTATCCGTTTGTTTTTTGTATTATACACATCATAACATATGTAGCAAAACTTTCAAAATCCTTATTTATTCAATATTTCTGTATTTGACGTGAGGGTATCGTTTTTTTCACTTTCTAAAAGCGAAAACAATTTTTTAAACATAAATTCGTGTGAACATCGTTTGTAATTTTTAATCCGATTCTTTCAAGTGATTTAAGCAAAACGTTTGCTTCTTTCAATGTTTTTATTTTTATTTTATTTTTGAAAGTTCATTTCGTAAGGTTATGAATGGCAACAAAAAAAATCATTTGCGTGAACTAATTCTATGATTTTATTGAATTCTGAGGTGTGCCTGGACATAATTCAAACTTTTATTGCTTCTCTTGAGATACAGGACAGTCACTTGTGGTTTCAGGAAGACGGAGCCCTTCCATACATGTCAAACCTAACAATGAAAGGGCTAAAAGAATTCTTTGATGACCGTTTAATTTCAATAGGCCTCTGGCCCTCAAGGTCACCAGGCCTCACCCCGTTAAATGTTTTGTGGGGTTATCTCAAAGATAGAGTTTTCCAGTGAAGTTCTACTCCCATCGATGAATTAAAACAAATCATAACTTAAGTAACCTTATTAATAACACCAATGATGTTGCAGAGTCTATCAAAAAATTTAGTTCGACGTGTCCATGTTTACATTCAAAATGGTGGCGAATATTTTCCACATTTGCTGTAAGGAATGATAAAGTAAAAAAACTAATTAAATTATGTTTTTCAAATATAAAATAATCACAGGATTAAGTAACATTGTGCGTCTCCATTTCTGTTTTTTCTCACAAGTAAAGTTGTAACAGTCCAATAGTGTTGGAAATTACCTCCCACACTTAAGCAAGGTTCAAACAATTATACTTCAGCGTTAGAATAGTTGCCACATCCGTCATATTTAAGGAAAATAAGAAACACCAATGGGTACTCATTTAAATTGATCACCCTGAATGTATATATATAAGGATATGTAACGCTTAAAGATTATTATTTGATTATTCTTTTTTAGAATGGGATTGCGTTGATAATTATCAAACTATATACGAAACAGATTAGATTGTAATATCACTACTGAGGGTTTTATATTATTGAATCCTTGAACCATCGCTATATTAATTTTGGAAGAAAGCATTGAACCCTTTTATAGACTATTGTGCAACGATAGAGCATTTGAGTGGTGCATAAACACAGGAAGAAACACATTGTTTACTCTCAACAATAGCAAAAGTGAAAACAATAATGAAGTTGCATTCATTGTTTGTTTTAATTTGTTGAGCGAACAATTAAAAAGTTTTTAAACTGCGAAATATATCGATTCGTATGTTGTTATTTCTTCTGTTATCTCGGTTTTCTTCAGAAAAAATGAATTTATCTTGTCGAACGATGATTCCATCTCTTTTTGGAGCTTAGACTGTTATCGTGGCTTGGATGTGACTGATTAAGGTAGTATTTTTTCATGATATTCTTTACGTTTTACTTTTAAGTGGTTACATCTACCTCATGATAAAATTGGACGAGAAAAACAAAAAATATTGGGAGTTGCTCACCAAAACGGCTGTCTCAGAATCTCTCATTATCACCAAAACTGATGAAATAATGGACCAAACGAGCTACTTCTCAAAAACTTCGACCTATTTACTTCCTATTTCATGAGTCCAGCCTCAGATTCAAACGTATTTCAAGCACTCCATAATTTTATGACAAACCATCGAAAAAAACATCTTTATACTAGGAGTGTTAAATATTTCCTTCCGACCCTAGGAACAATTATCGAAATCGAAGAAACGAAAGAAGACAATCTGGAAGTTTCTAACGACTACCTTACAAAGGAATTGTATGTGTTTAAGTTGATCATATTGTGACGTTGGGCTATTCGCGGTTTTCTCTTCACTAACCTTGGGGACTTTTAATTAAGATTGATTGCTTTTGCTAAACAACCTTTGTCCACCCAAAAATGAAACGTGAATATGTAAATCAAAAGCAGGTAGAAATGAAGTGAAGCAGGAGATTTAGGAAATATATAAACTCAGACTGAGAGTTGCAATAGAGAGGTTGAGGTTGAGTGATTCTAGTGTTCAGCAATTGTTCCAGAGTCAGAGTTGAAGTCGGAGCCAGGAATTGTTACAAGTTATCGGCTGGTTAATGTATGCTGGAAATCAAGATAGCCTTAGTGGTAAGAGTCAGTCAGATTAGTACTGGTAGATCGAGTTATTATTATTAAGGCCTTGTCCGGGAGATAATTTACAATTGTCGTTATATTAGCTATCAACCAATAAATACTGAGTTTATTGTTCTAACGTCTCTTTGATTGACTTTTAGTGTTAATATATTGAGTTTAGCTATGGAATAAGAGGCAAACAGGAATGGATTGCCGTCACAAGATATCTAACAATAATTTCAAATATGCAAGAATATCTACAATCGCTAAAGCAGATAAATTTTCAAGCAATTGGGCAGAAATTCTTCAATATCCAAAGCCTTCAAGAAATCCATGAAAGTGCACGCGAATCATAAGCTTCAAGTCGTTAAATAGATATGACTCAAACAAATATTCAATACCAATAGTCATCCGTAAGCAATTGAAATCTTTGAACCTTGTTCAAGAACAACATTTAAATTTAATAGAAAACTTCGACAGTCTCTGAATAACTTAAAAAATCAGAATGATCTTGATCAGAAAGAAATTCCTCGGTATTAAGAAACACTATTCTCTTTTAAATAAAGAAAAAAAAATTAAAAATGAATAATGGAGAGTTTTGAAATGTGACACAAATTTCTTTAAAAAAACCATTCTTCAAAGGAATACAAGTGTTAACTACCACGTGTTACCAAGTGTTACTAAGACTAAATGAAGTAACATCTAAGTGTGAGTCCCACTTAAGTCCTAACAAATCAGAAGACTTCGAGCTTTTATTTAAGACGAGGTAAATGTCCAATTTCACAATTCAAAACCTCCTTTATTTAATACATCATTCGCACATTTCATAAATTCCTTCAATTGATCTCATCTTATTGTCAATACCAGTGATAAGATTATACTTATAAAAACTCTTTGAAAGACCTGACAGTACGAAAGGTTTGAGATCAGCATATTGGTTAATACGGTAGTCCAGAACAGCTTCCAACAAAAAAAGGACTGTTTGTTACGCCCAAAACGACCGTGGTATGATGAAACACTTTTACTTCTTTACAATCTTTTGTTTTCCATCAAAGGAAACGTAAGAAGTCTCGGTCTTTCTTACAAATACTTATTTGTAGAAATGCCTTTTTTATATTGACAGTGACTCCAATTCTCTTCCCTCTAAATCGTAGTAAAATATCTGGGATCAACTTAATCAAATTTGGACCACTATGTAAGCATTGATTCAATGACGGATGTCCTTTCATTGTAGCTGACGTATCGAAAACTGAGTGAAGAGGTTTTGTGTTACTGCATTCCTTTAGAACTGGTGTATGAGATTGGTAATTTCCAAAAGCCTTTATTTCACATTTGTCGGAATCTTTTCAATAATCCCTTCACCGAGCCATAGCATCAAAATCTTCTCATAAACCTCTTACTGATTTTCAGGAAGTAGCTTTGCAGTGGCGGAGCTTTGCAGTCTTCTCTTAGTCAACTCAAAGTTATTTGGCAAAGGCACTCAATCGTCTCGCCAAGGGAGATGAACCTCATAACGTCCTCATTTGTGTACTTAAAGAGTTTCAAAAAAGCTTTCTTTGATAGAGTGCTCCTTCACTTCTTTGGATAATTTTTCAATTGGATTCTTGATCCCTATCAGGTCTTATTCTCAAAGATCAGATATGTTTGCTTCTACTTCAAAAAGTGAGGTAACAAGCATGACTGAACTAAAGTCTTTTTTCTTTTTGTGGTACTTTACGAAATAAATTCCAACCTAAATACGTCTCTACAGCTTCTAAGCCTGAAGATAAAACTTTTCGCTGTCCAGTCATTAGTCTTCCTAAAACATCAGCTCCTATGAGTATCTGAATTGGTTCAGGTTTCTCTCCCAAGTCAGTCAAATAGATTTTCATTTTATGAAGCTCTTCTAACCACGATCCTGTGATAACTGGAATTATATTTTAGCAGGTCGCTGTTTGATCCAAGGATTCAAAATTACACCTGAAACTTTCACTGAAATCATCAAATATTTTCCTGTTAGACGGATCCTTGTTCTTTTCCGATATAACACCCCCAAATAACGAATGGTTCATAGTCTCTTCTCGTATTGATAAGTAGTCCATTTTTGTTGCAAAATCTTTTAAAATGTAAGATCGCTGTGATCCAGAATCTAGAATTGCTCCTGCTTCAACCATTTTATTATCGGAAATTAATTTTACTTTCAAAGTTTGTAAAAATACTTTAGGGTTTCTATTGATATTAACTAAAGTAACTTTATTTTCTGACACTTTTACCTCATCTTTTTTTGACGTTTCCTTATTTTTGGAGTCAAGCACTTCGCACTTTAAAGGCACATAGTTATCCCTACAAATCACGCACTTTAAAAATATAGGACAAAATCGGGCTGTGTGTCCAGAATGAAGTCATAAGAAACAATAGCCATTTTCCTTCAAAATATTTTTTCTCTCAGCTGAACTCATTTTCTGCGCTAAAAAACATTCCTAGCTTGAGTGCTGCCTACCTCCACAGAATACACAAGATTTCTTTATTTCTTGTGTTGCCGTAGTTAGTAACGCAGCCGCAGTCGGTGTTCAGAGCTTGGAAATTTCTAAATTCTGTTTCTTCACTCTATGTGTCTTTCTATCTTCATCTTTCCTCAAACCAAACTTTTCATTGCAAAAGATATTCGTTTCTCCTTTTCAACTTCAGTTTTAAGGAACGTCATCAAATTATTTAAACGCTCTTTGGCTTCGTTTGGCGAACCAGAGGCATTGTTTCTATCCCAGGCATTCAGGAAATCTTCGGGAAAACAAGATTCTACCTTGGGATACAATACTGAGCAGCATTTATCTGTAGTAACACCTAAAGTTTCGAGAGCAAGCATGTTTGATTCAAGCTTCTGATACAATGATGTAAGTGAAAAGTTTCCTTTTGTTTGTACAGAAATAATTAATTCTCTTACATAAACCTCAACCAAAAGCTCATTTTTTCCGAAGCGAGATTTCAAACTCTCCAGCGTCTTACTATAATTAGCTCCGGTTGGCGGGAAATTCTCTACTACTTCTCTGACTCTCGAACCTACAATTGTTGCTTGTATTAAATACTGGAATTTATCCTCAGCTGCTATCTCTTCATCCTTATCAATATGTTGGAATTGACTCCAAAATTATAATCAGTCATTCAAATAATCTCCAAACTGTCTAAATTGTAACTTTGGTAAGGTGTACTTTCTTCTGAAGTTGCTAGCTTTAATTGAATCAGAGGAAAATTCTCTTAGTCTAATTCTCGCCAACTCTACTTCATTATCAAGCCTCTTCTTTTTTTAACTCGAACTGTCTTTCTTTTTCTTCTTTTTCAAATTCATCTTTTTTTTCTTTCTTCAACGGTTGTTGCCAATATTTCTTTATCAACTCAGTCTCATCCTTATACTAGGTATTATTTATAATTAAATCTTTTAATTCCGGTCTCGTTATACTCGATGGTATGGATTTGCCAAGATCTTTTGCAAGTTTTTAAATCTCTCTCTTCCGTTTTAAATCCTTTCACAGCATTAAATATATTCGGGACGTTCATTAAGGTCCTGTCGCAGACTCAAGTATTAATTTTACGTACAATCGAAATGTCGCTTACTAATAGTAAAAAGCTCGTACGCTATCTCTTTCAAAATAAATGTTTTTAATGAATGAATATGTTTTTCATTTTCTGATTGTTAATATCATTCACTTTATTTGAATCCCAGATTTGCCGCAATAAAGTAGATTTTATAAACAAGAATAAGTAGCTAACAATAATTTAAAACTCAACAAAAAACGACATTTATTTTTCATGGAATTACAACAACGTTGCCACTCTCGCTAAACTAAAGTGTTTCAAAATAAATGTAACAACGTTGCCATTCACTTAAGATTCTGAATTGAAAATGTAAATATAACACTTGCTTTTCAGTTTTTTTTGGAGTATGTGTATGTAATTAATAGGATACCATACCCTTACATGAAGAATTTTTGAAATAGTTTTAATTAAATTAGAGGATTGGCGTATATGTAAATATGCTAGTTTCTCCAAAACTTATGCATTTATCTGTTAGAAGGCACGCAAGCAACAAATTGCCAAATATAGAATGCTTTTTTTCTCGCTTTAGTTTATATACCTTTAGTTTACCAGAAAAATAATTATAAATGAAATGCTCATTCGTTTTATGAAAATCAGTTGTCTTATTTTTAATACTGTTTATATTACAGGTTTGTTGAGTCGTCGCCTAAACGTAAACTCTTATGTTGGCAAAATATGCTGCGAGCTAACGGAAAAGTAGATAATAAATTAAGGTAATTTTTTACTTTTCACATTCCACGGGGATTTTCTGCTCATAAATTAAGACAATGGTTTCTTAAAAGAATTATTCGGTAATGAAACTAATTAATGAGTTTTCGTAGGACTGCAAAGAGACAAAAAATACATATCAGATAAATTAGATTTTTATTTGAATTAAACACTAAATTTTAAAGGGATCTAGCAAAAGTCACTCTAAATCTAGAGCGATGGTTCTTAAACTTTTAAGTCTTGCGACTCCACTCATATGCTTAAAAATGTCGCGCATCCCATCCCTCCCACTTCCAATCACAAGCATTTATGGAAAAAAAGATTTATTAGCCACTTAAGGGGCTATTGTTTTAGGAGGGGCGTTTTGGCGTACCAGATCATTTTTCAACTTCTTATCGTTTGCTTTAATTTTAATTACGTTTAGCTCAAATACATTCAATTTAATAATTTTCTAAAAATTTTATTCCATGTAGCTGAAA
>BMAW01111715.1:0-32533 GCA_019974015.1 Nephila pilipes
TCTACCACAATTCCAAATTCTGTACAAGGCATCCTCGCTGTGTTAAAAGTGGAGAATCCCATCTAACCCAAAACTGCAAAAAACCAATCGAAACTCCAGCCAAATGCTGTCTCTGCGGAGAGGATCACCCAGCCAATTACATCGGCTGTTCTAGAAACCCACTAAATAAACCACCCACTCCTCCTAAGGCTAATGCATGGGAGGAAAGAAAAAAGAAAATACAAGAACTTAAAAATAAAAGGATACAACGAACCCAGGAAACCAACATCCAACTAAACCTGCAAAAAGACTTTCCGCCACTCCCAGGACACGCTACTACGGGATACCCTCATGTAAACCCAACTGAAGTCCAACTACCTATCATGTCACAAAAAGAACCTTCCTCCTCTCTAACAGATACACTAGAAAACCTTCGTAATCCACAGGTAAAGGAAATCTTTGAACTCCTTGACCAAGCTATCGCAATTGCTACCTCTGACTTATCTAAATACCAAAAAATGAGAGCCATTCTCAAAATAGCAGGTGAAGACCTCGGAATTTAATGTTTAATAAAAAATTATCCAACTCGCCCCTCAAAATAGTTACTTGGAACTCTAATCGCATCCTCAGCAACCTGCCAGAATTCCAACAATTTATTATTGATCATAGCCCAGATATCATCGCCATTCAAGAAACCTTTCTGCAACCGGCAAATTTTCTTAATTTTGCTAACTATACCACATATCTCACCGACCGAACTTCTCATAGAGGAGGAGGTACTGCAATTGTCGTCAAAAATTCAATAGCACATCACTGCCTGAATATCAACACGAGAACATTGGAGACAACCGCTGTCAATTTGGAAAAGGAAGACGGTACTCTGGTTACCATTTGCTCAGCTTATAGACCCCCCAGGAAAACAAATTTGTTCACGACCTCATCAATATCTTTAGAAATAGACAACATTGTTTTATTATTGGTGACCTTAATGCCAGACATCAATCCTGGAGCCCCACTTCACGAAATAACCCAGCAGGAAACACCCTTCTCCGTTTCAGTCAAAATTATGGTATGGACATCATTGCACCAAACGAACCCACCTATTATCCTGTTAATCAGCACTACCATCCATCTACAATAGACCTTGGCCTTGCAAAAGGAATTCAAAACATTTCAGTCTCAACTTCCGAAGATCTCTCCAGTGATCACAATCCAGTCTATTTTCTAGTGGGCTTGGATAACATTATCCTAGAACCTCAAAATCAAATTCTGCTAACTAATTGGTCAAAGTTCAACCGAAATCTCTCTAATACTATGTGTCGTAACCCGCTTATAAATGATCTAAACGAACTCGACAAAGCAGTTGATAATTTTGCACTCAGCATTCAAACTGCTATTAATCAATCCAGTAAGGCAAAAATTATAGAACATCCATATTTTAATATTCCCTTCCCCACCAGACTCAAGATTAGATCAAAAAACAGATTACGAAAAATTTGGCAGAATACTCGTTATCCCCCCATTAAAAATGAAATAAACAGATTACAGCGGGAAATCAAAAGAGAGATTTACCAAGTTAAAAATGAGGCCTGGGAAGCCCGCCTACAAACGTCTAATACCGAAGACCTTTCTCTCTATAAACTGGTCAAAACCACAAAAAATACCCTTTTTTCAATCCCCCCACTTATTGGTCCAAGAGGTCTCGTGTTCGATTCTCAGGCTAAAGCAGATCTCTTTGCAGATTCACTGGAGAATTCTTTCCAGGAAAATGCAGAATTTTACGATGACGATTTTATTGAAAAAGTTGAACGAAACATTATCAGATTCCAAAATAATCAAAACTCCCCAGGTACTCCCAAACTCACCTCACCTCATGAAGTTATGGACATAATTGAAAAATTAAACAATAAAAAATCACCAGGTAATGATCAAATTAAAAATATTGCTCTCAAATCTTTACCCATGAAAGCCATCACTCACCTAACCAAAATTTACAATAAGTGTTTAATTTTTAATCATTTTCCAAAAGCATGGAAACATGCAATTATTGTTCTCTTCCCCAAACCGGAAAAAAATAAAAAAAATATCCTGATAATTACCGACCTATCAGCCTCCTCAGCACAATAGCTAAAGTTTTGAAAAAATACTACTAAATAGAATCCAAGATTTTGTCAGAATAAACAACATCATACCTCCACAGCAACATGGCTTTCAAGTGAATACATCCACTTGTCATCAATTGCTTCGAGTGGCAAACTTAATTACGAAAGGTTTCAACGAAAAAATGATAACGGTGGGTGTCTTCCTTGACGTGCAAAAAGCGTTTGACAGAATGTGGCATGACGGCCTTATATATAAATTAATTCAACTTCAGTTTCCTACCTATCTCATAAATATCATTCAAGATTTCCTATCCGATAGAACCTTTCAAGTCCGCTTCAACAAAAAAATATCAAAAATAGGAAAAATCCAAGCCGGAACTCCACAGGGAAGTATTCTAAGTCCAGAATTATTCAATTTATTCACTTCTGATATTCCTCAGTATGATAACATCGAAATTTGTACATTCGCCGATGATACCGCCATCATTTCCCAAGGAAACAATCCCGTAAATGTTCACAAACGCGTTCAAATCTACCTCCTCATCCTCCAATTCTGGTTCATAAAATGGAGAATTGCCATTAACACGGACAAATCTCAAGCAATAGTCTTCAAAAAAGGAAATTTTAGAAACAAACTCGAAAAATTTCGTATTTTCAACAAAAGAATCAACTGGTGCAATCAAGTTAAATATCTCCACATCCTCATCGATAAAAAGCTCACCTACCGTCCGCACATTCTGTCAATTAAGAAAAAAATACAAGTCCGATTTTTCCAGCTCAAAAAACTACTGAGTCGAAGATCCAAACTTTCGCTTAAAAATAAGCTATTAATTTACAAAATCTACATGCTTCCAGTCATTACTTATGCATGCCAAATTTGGGGTGTTTCCGCAAATACAAATCTTAACATTCTTCAGATAGAACAAAATTAAATATTACGCTATATTGCAAATGCACCTATTTTCGTCAAAAGAACACATCTACACATAGAACTTCAAGTAGAACCCGTCCCCACCCGAATCGCAAATTTAGCATCTTAGTTTCACAACGACATTTCAAGCCATAACAATCCAACTATCAATAGCCAAGCTCAATATCAATCTCATACCGGAAAACATAAATATTCTTATAATGCATCCAAGTTAAAAACAACGTTTTGAAGCGACTCACTATTTAATTATCTTCCTTCAAAAATTGAAACTTCCACAGTCAGCCAGGAAGAAAAAAAAAAGGAAAAAGAAAAATCTACAGTCTACACTTCTAGTCCAATGATTTCCCCCAATTGAGGCCCGAGGTTCAACCATTCGGGAAGCAGGCCTCACCCGCTCAACTATCAAGCTCCTGGAAATTGTCTACCTGCCCCAACTTCGAGAACTGATACCTCCCTTCCTCACTCCTCGTCTGTACGAGAACTCGTGCGTCGCCTTCGGAGACTTTTTTGTTTTTCCCTCTCATATTTTACTACTCATACCGAGTAAGAGAAATCCCAGATTTCTGTAAACTCGAAATAAATACATTGCCAAGTTTATTGATACTTTGTATTACATGAAACGGCGCTCTGACAGAGCAGCCGTGAAAAGTGAAGAGAGAGGGATGGTTAGGAAATGAACGGATACTTACCGGTAACGTTTAGGTTACGTTAATAATCAAAAATATATCAGCTATACTAATACATCTCCATTAAATTTATTTTGCATAAACTCACGCTGGAGAACCAGTATCTCCACCCACCACTACTAAAACTAAAGTTACTCCCTTTCTGATCCCTCCGAAGGGTGATTGGCCGTGTTAGCCTAAAGGTCAAGGTCGTGGACTAGCGGCCGGCTGTTTTCGTTCAGTCGAGGGTTCAATCCTTGGCCACCAAAGACCCGCCGTGATTCCGAGCTGATGCACGTTAAATCTGCTCGGGGCCCAAAGTCCTCACGTTGGTGTGGTGTGGGTGTTAGGAGAGGGGGGTGCCAGCTCAGGTGTCGTCTTCGTCACTTGACCGTGGTTCAAAATTACGAGGTCAGTCGCCATTAGCCCTCGTGTTGCTTCTAGCGCGACGTTAATATAAACTAAACCGAAGGGTGATTGATCACTCCTTTTCTTCGCTCGCCTTGAAACACATTCGCTCCAAATCAATCTACGCCGCCGCTTCCTTCGACTTTCTGTCGGGCACGAATCAAGAGTACAGAATCTAATTGAAAAGGCGTAAGTTATAGCGGATAACCTTCAAAAGCATTTTGAACCAAATGCAGACGAGAATGCTAGATTTTCAGACCACACGCAAAGTTCAGAGTTTTTGCCTCCCTCCACATGTCTCGATCTGGAACCAGTCCAGACTAGTGAAATTTCGGACAATATTAAAAATACCAAAATTAAAAAAGCGCCGGGATTGGAACTTATATCTAATCGCATCTTTAAAAATTTCCCTTTAAAATTTAATTTTCCATTCACGCTGCTCTTTAACTTTCTTAACTGCTACTTTCCTAAGGCTTGCAAACCTGCCGTGGTGGTTCCAATTCTCGAGCCAAATTCTGATCAAAATCCTCAAAATTATCACCCGATGTCACTACTCAGTTCGCGGAGCAAAGCATACAAATGTGTTATTTTGAATCGCCTGAGCCGTATCTGCTTAAGCAGGAACATTATTATTCTGGAGCAGCACGGCTTTGTTACACAGTGGTCCATAGTAACTCAGGGTCACTGAAACGGTCCAACATGACTTTTCAAAAAACCAAGCCACAGGTATGCCTTTTGTAGATATCACCAAAGATTTTGACAAAATTTGGTATGATTGCCTCGTTTCCAATATGATGTGACTTGGAATTTCGGACCAATTAAACAAAATTATTCACTCGTTCCTGGATTCTCGCAGTTTTTCGGTTCATGTCGAAAATATAGTCTATTCCACCAGACCAATCTCAGTGACGTTTCACGAGGAAGTATTTTGGTTCCGAAATTTTTTTCCTTGTATGTAAATGACGCACCGAAGACTTCAAATATCTATTTGGCCATGTACGCCGATCATACAGCAATCATGTTCCAAAACATCTTTAAAAGGAAAATTATAAATAGATTTCAGGACAACGTGTCTTGATTTCTGTTTTGATTCCTTGACTGGAAAATTAAAGTCAATGCATCTAAAAGCACCTGCCTCTTCTTCAAGAAACAATGGTGTATTGGCAATTTGCCAGCTATCAACATTTTCGCCCAACCCGTCCCCTGGGTCACTCAATACAATTACCTAGGGTTCTTTCTAGACTCAAAACTAACTTCCGCCCATCATATCCGAGAAGTAGATAGAAAAGCTATCGGAATGAGCAGTAAGCTCACTATATTAATTTCTCGAAAGAGTAAGCTGACAATCCGGAAAAAAAAATCTGCTCTACAAATCTATCCTGAGACTAATTATGTTGTATGCCTTACTCTTCTGGAAGTGGGCTGCAACTATTCATCTGAAACGACTGCACGTCTTTCAAAATATCCACCTTAGAAAAATTTTAAACGCTCCCTGGTTTGTTACGAACGAAGTCCACCACAAAGATCTTAAAATCGGAACCAGTTTTAGAGTTCATTAAAAAGCAATCAAATTCCTTTTTCAATAGGATCCCTCAAACACCTAATGAATTACTTCAAACTGTACCAGCGTATGAAACAACAACGACATCATCGCAAAAAAAGTCATCGAGCCTCACTCGACCATCAATACCAGTATTTCATACTTCTAAAAAGACCGAGGAATCATTAAGTAATTCATCAATGATATCCTACGCGTGTTTAATTTTTCAGAACTTCAGTTCATTAATTGCAATCCACAAATAGCTACTTTGTGCTTCGCGGACCAATATTAATAAATTTCGTAAGTTTTAAAATCTTTTTGTTCAATAAATTTAAACTATTTTTTACAAAAGATTATTAAATTTGACTTCTAAAGTCAATTCTGACAATCAGGTATCACTAATTGAGCGGGTGAAACCGAACGAAACTCCGTATTCGTACCTAATTCTCCTCGCGCCTTAAATTCTTACCCATTTTTTGACCATTCTTTCCTCTAAATTGCCATCCACAACAGCACTTAATAATAATTTCCTAAATTTTAAACTATTTTATCATTCTAGGAATACCTCTCAAGTTCCGCCCCCTTTGCTCTCTTAACGATGTGGTAGGCGCTCCTTAGCTTAGTGCTGTAGCGTCCAATCGCAATTCGGTCCGGAAGTACTGATTATTTCAAGTTATTATGTGGACTGGACGAATCTGAGTTGCCTGACTGTTGATGGAGGAAAGAACATGAGTTGCTTAAAAATGCTTCTTTGGTGGAGTGAAGCAGACTTTTAATGAGAAAAAAATACCTCCTTCTATTACTCACCAGCAAGATTTGTTTTAAATGTGTGGACATAGGCAATGTATAGAATCCTGAGGTGAAGATGGTGAACAATATCACATGGGTTCATCCCTACATGGAGAGAAAAATCTAGCTTTTTACATATACACTCACCAAAAGGATTTCAGATCTTATCTTATCTTGTTTTTGGTATAAGTATGGGTCAACAACTTGATGCTCTTTCAACAGTGCAAGGTCTTCATAGCTAGACACAATTTTTCTCACCTCAAATTCAAAATTAATATGGCTATTAGGATAGGTGCAATTCCATAAAAAACAGTTAAAAATATTCAAATACCACTTTAAAACTCGAAGACAGGTTATGTTCCATACTCGCGAAATATGGCTGATAGAGATATAATATGATGTTACTTATAAAGTTCTGTTCTTTTTTTAATATATATTTTTAGTTCTTTATTAATAAATAACAACATAAGCTTAAGAAAATTTCTAAGATGCTTAAAAATGATGACACTTGAACTACTTTTTCAATAGCTTCCCTACAGACTTTGTTTACAAAGGTAAATTCGGCGCTATATAAACTTTTGTTCAGTTTTCTGTTTCTATCCTAAGAAACCTCGTTTAAGAAAATATTCATTGTAAATATTCTTATTTATCAAAAGTTAACATTTGATATAGAAAGTTTTGTATTTGAATACAACACCACTATTTTAAATATGTTTCTTTTTTTGTATATAATTACGTATATAATCCATTAATTTTCAATAAATGCCTCTAATACTTCCATTTCCCAAATCAATGGAAACATGCTATAAATATTCGTTTTGATAAACCATTACTTAACCCCACACTCCCATCCAATTACCACCCTATTAACATCCTTAACACAGTTTCTAAAATTTTCGAGAAAATACTTCTGGCAAGAATTCTTGATCACACCCGACAGAATAATATACTACCTGACGCACAATTTGGCTTCCTCCACAATCATAGCACGGTCCATTAGCTTGTTCGTGTGGTCAACACGATCACCACGAATTAATCAATAATGGTATTTTTCTTGACATTGAAGAAGGGTTTGAACGCCTTTGGCTCATCTCAAAACTCATACAACTTAACTTTCCCCTATACTTAATTTTAATCATTAACTCATTTATTAAAAATAGATTTTTTTAAGTCAAAATCAACAATGAACTTTTCCAACCCTTGTAGTATATCTGCCGGAGTTTCACAAGGCTCTGTTTTCTCTCCATTCCTCTACTCCCTCCAAACTTATGATTTCACACAAACAAGATTCTCTATTCTTTGTCTTTTCGCAAACGACGCTGCCATCCTCTTCCAATCCAACAACATCAACACTGCCCGCAAAAAACTATAAATTCACTTTAACAAAATTAAACAGTGGTTCAGCCTTTGGCGCACTACTGTGAATACTTCCAAAACCAAAGCCCTGGTCTTCCATAAAGGAACTGCCCCCCCTCCCTCCAATCAACTCAAATTATTTAATTGTAACATTGACTGGAGCTCCGAAGTTAAGTATTTCGGTATCGCCCTGGCTTCCGGACTCACATTCAAACTTCACATCCAAAATATCTCCAATAAATGTTGGTAAAAATTAACATCTGCATTCCGCTAATTAGCCGTAACTCTTGTCTCTCACTAGAAAATAAATTACTACTCTACAAACAAGTCATTAGACCCATTATTCTCTATGCTTCTTCGGTCTGTGGTTATGCCATCAAATCCCATATTGAAAAGCTCCAAATCCTCTAAAACAAAATCCTACGAATCATTGTCAACGCGCCTCGGTATGTTCATAACTCAGTTATTCACAATGACCTTAAAATTCCACTCATTAAAACACACATAGCTTACCTTTCACGTAGATTTTACAACAACCTCCAATTTCACGAAAACACACTCATACAGGCTCAAACCATCTTCGCTCACAACTGTGGCTTCCACCCATTCCCAAATGAATCATGACAAAATTATCTTAACCTACACCCTCCTTAAATTTTTTTTTATCATCACACACTTCACCTTAATACCTCGCCCAACTAAATAACCTAAATTGTTCCATTCCATCAGCTTTCAACTGTATTTCAACCAGTTTCACCCCAAAGCCCTCATCCTTGATTCATGCATCGCCTTTTGGCCCGCGACTTTAATCTCAGGTTCTACATCCTTTCTTCAGAAAAGACTTTCTTTTTAGATCTTTTTCGCTTCCCTTCCCTATCCTTATACTTTCCACTTTTAAAACAAAAATTAAATTTAAAAAAAAAACTGATACATCTTTGGTTGGAATATATATATATATATATATATATATACTAATAAATAAAAAATAATACAACTTGGTTGGTAAAAAAAATATACAAAACAATATACAAAAAAATTTATATATATATATATTTTATTATTATATTTCTTCCTACCTTACTGTATAAATGAAACTGGAGTAAAATGCCTGCCCTGGCTAACACTCAAATTATCATATGACTGCTGATTAATGGTTGACGTTTTCCTTCATAGTACTTAAAACGGCGCTCTGAAAGAACAGCCGTGTGTAATCAAGAGAGAGATGGCTAGTGGGTTGTGAATTGGCTCCTTCGGGTAGACTTTATTCTTTTTTGAATATAAGACAAATATAGAAGTATCATTCCATTAAATTGATTCTGTGCATAAATTAATTGATCATTGTGTACTTAATTTTGTGAATACGGCCATTATTAATACATTGTTCAGTTCAGAAAGTCGGAGATTGAAATATCCAGTAGTATGGAGAAGATGCAGCTCAGAGTCCTCTAAATTCAATAGAATGGTGACTTGAGGAATTGGATAACTCTAATGGAGACTATGGTTAGAGATGACTTAAAATAAAAATAGTTTTCTATCTCGATTATAAAAGTTCAGTAACAACTATAAGGCCATAAGAAACTGAGGAATATCAATCTCCTAAAGATTCAGCGGATTACAACAATTACCAACTGACCTAAGGCATCTAAATGTCACTGCTGCTTAAATTAAATGTGTTTTATTTATTTATTGTTTATTAGTCAAAACTAACATTTACGAAAACATTTACACAACATGATGTATTAAAATGCAAAGTTTATTCATTTATGCTAAAACGAGATTAAAATTATAAAAGTGAAAACATGAAATAACACTAAGGTTACGTTTTATATTATTATTTAATTTGTGTTTTCTCAAATTCATATGGACAAAATTTAAAAATAAAAATGAAACACATTTTTAAACTGTTCGAATTTTGTTAGGGAATGTTCCAAATGTCACATGTACAAGTAACTGATTTTCTGCGAAATCCTAATTTATAATTTGATCTCAATACTAACTGCTTTGAGAGCGAAAGATTGTCAAATCCGTAATATAAGTAATAGGTTAAACTCATCTTATTAAAAATGAAAATTCACTTTATATGTAATGACTATTTTTATGTTTAATTGAAGAAATCTGGCGTTTAGGTTTGGATTGGGATGACAAATTGCTCACATAATTAGAAATTTCTTGGAATCAATGATGCGATAAGTTCTTATTTGTAAAGGAAATAGGTATTCTTCGTTTTTACTTTCAAAATTATATGTCCAAACCGGAAATTACAATTCAATTTCATTGCTTTTCAGATACATCTAAGATGGTACTGTAGTGTATTTACGCATAGAAAGAAATGATGAAAGTATATCTAGTCTTTTAGCATGGAAGAGAAGAGTAACTCCATTAAAAATTATTTATCCCCAGATTTAAACTCATGTTCGCACTTTTGTATGCAAGAACAAGTGATTAAATCAAAACTGTTCTTTAACTTCCTATTAGTCTATTTTACTTCATTGAAACATTAGTTGCATGTTTTAGAATCAAGAGGGACTTGAACACACATAAAGTATTTCTGAAGTATAGAATGCTAGAAATGCAAAGACTATGCAAATACATACAATGACATCACTGTGTAGGAAATGTTAATCCCACTGATTTTAATGAACCGTGGTTTATCCTCGAATGAAAGCAAAAACAACGATATGCGGTGACATAGACCCAAGTGGTTGATACTAAAGGAAACAGAATGGCCCTTATCCTGAGAACCAATAGTCGAAACAGAAATAAACATTGAAAAATAGAGTTATAGAAATCCATAGTAGTAAACGCACCTGTTTAAAACAGATTTAAATGGAAAATAATTCGTATCAAAGCATTCCT
Source organism: Nephila pilipes (assembly GCA_019974015.1). Lineage (NCBI taxonomy): Eukaryota > Metazoa > Arthropoda > Arachnida > Araneae > Nephilidae > Nephila > Nephila pilipes. Next base: position 10,627 of record BMAW01111715.1, read on the forward strand.
TAATTTGATAGATTACTTACAATGAGCGACTTTTTTAAAGTTTATTTCTAACTCAAATGTGAAACGAGAATGAAGGAAAACAAGTAGTATAAGTGCTTTTGAATTTGAACTTGCTACTGGAATGTTAATGATATATGTACAAGTAACTGAATTTTCAATTGAAATAAAATACCTTAAAATGGGTAACCTATTCCTGTAAAACAACAAGATATCATATCTAGAGGTACTTTTGGACAAAAAAAAAGAATATTGAGAGTGGGAGGGATATTGAAATGTTCTATTCTTTCTGAATTTATAAATCTCAAATATTTTTGCCTAAGTTCATCATTCCACTGAACTATTTATTTATCATTATCACAAAATATCCTTCCGATCTGGAGCACTGATAACATCATATTTAATAAGACCATAAAATTGCATTATATCTTGTCATGACCGATTTCGAAGGCTACCGAATAAGAGTTTTACTTGTTTTCGAACGAAAACCAAACTATAAACGAAACGATGGAAGATTTACCTCGAAAAACATTTTGCATTCCAGATCTCAAATCTGAAATTAAAAAGGTTATGAGTGACTACAAATAAACGTATTAGCATATTCATCTGTTTTTGCACATATTCCAAGCATTTTGTAGTTAATTCTGATTTAAAACACAAGGCTTACTAGCATATCTGCTAAGATTTATCGCAATAAAATCTAAACCGTCCATCATCTGGAATTACAATGCGACAAATTTCAAGGGTAGAAGTAATATACTCAACGATTAGATTGATCTTTCAAAATCCAACTCAGTTCGACGATTTAGCGAATAAGAAATAATCCAATAGAAATTTATTCCACCAGACTCTCCTCTTTCCGTTGGTTTGAGGGAGGTTAACAAAGTTACTGACACGAATTTTGTTAAGAGTTTTAAAATCAACTATTATGGACCTTGTAGAATGGACACGAGAAACGCAAACAGAAGCAGTTTTGAATTTCCATCCATTATTACTTCCACCTTCATTTCCTAATTATTTTAATACTTTAATTTCAGGATATATTTTACTAGAAGCACAATTTCATATCTTAATTAATTATATACTTCTTCGGATTCATTGGTATCTTATTCCTGATGGAAATTCATTCAGATTGTTCAGATAAAGTCATGAATTAATGGTACACCGAATATGTGCATCATCTTTAAGCCCGTACCATGTAGGATACCCACTGTTTAAACGTGAGGGTGAATGACTTAATTTCCTTACAGAACTCCACCATCAAACACAAAGATAAGCCAATGGATCGCATTAGAAAGGTTTTTCCTGGAATTGAACTTTGTGAGAGTAGTTGAATTAATTCGAGATAAAAACCAACGTTTTTATATAATGACAAAGTATATTAATTATTATACATTAAATTCAAAACAAACACGTGATAAACACATAAAAAAATTTAATTATAATTTCAATTTAATCAATCATTTATTGAATATTTTTTACTGAAAAATGTTACAGCACATACAAGCTTTTCCTTCTTAGTTTCCAAATATATTTGGATTCAGATCTAACCGCGTTGAGGTGAGGTGAGGTGAGGTGAGGCTAGATTGGCTAAGTGTTGATAAATCTACATGTATTACACGTCATACTCTTCCAGACCCAAAAACGTGGACAAAACACAAACAAACTTTACTAAAAAATTACTAATGGAGCAAATAAAACTTATGCATCTAATAATTTTTACTAATTCATGATTTAGAGTCGAAATGCCAATCATTTAAATTCTACTTTCTTAGTACTTCTGAAATGATATAAATCAAATTCTAGAAAACATAATTTTTAACTTTAAAATTTACTTAAAAAGACACATTTGTGAACGTATTAAAAAATTCATAATATAAAATCAAAACAGGCGTTTGAAAGTTTGTAAGTCATTCTACTAAAACTGGAAACCAGAATTCAGAAAAAATGATTGTGATATGACATGGCGCCAAATATTGGAAACTTTCTATCTTGCAAATAATTACTGGCTAAAAGGCAGCAACCCTTACTATCTCGGAGATAGTAAAGGGGAGTTAGTATCTCCCCTTTGTGAGTAGAAAAGTTTTACGATACCTCAAGCAGCGTATGGGGGAATTCCCGATGTTCCCCGAGGGGGAAAGAAATTTTTCTCTCAAAGCGCCGAAGGGAAGGGATATTTTGACTTATTAAAATTATTGAAATATGAGTTAAAACTTGCCGCAAATGTCTAAATATCGCATTGTTAGGCAAGTAAGAACGATTCCCAAGGTTTGAAAGCTGTAGCTTTAAGGGAAGTTGGTTAAATTAACGATCGAAAATTTGATGACATACACATACCAAGAGAAATTCAGAAAAATGTTTTAAAAAAGGATCTCTTCAGATGTCATACGACAAGTCATCAACAAACTCTTGACATTACCTTCTTCATACAACCCTTCAGTTAAAGCACTTTTCTAAAAATTTGGTTAATTGACTTTATTCTTATTTCTTGAACTTTAATGTCATTTATATTTTTTGCCAATTTTATTTCAGTATAATATATAGCATGTGATTTAAGATTTAAATTGTAAAATTTAGATGATGTTGTCTAATATATTTCAGTATGTGAAAGGAAAAGTTAATCGAAGTTTAAGTGGGGAGAATGATAAAAACATCTCGAGAGCACCACTCATTGTTAGAGGGCGCTGCTAGTGCGGATTTTGAATTAGTAGTTCAAGATGCGAGAATGCAACAGGTAAATATTTTTCTATTCAACTTGTTAGTTGAGACTATTTGTATTTGATGCAAAAGTCTCAAACCCTACACTGAACAATTCGAGCAATGACTCAAACAACGAAATTCTCCGAAATACATGATTTATTTCCTGATATTAATTAAGCAATCCCTCATAAATGTTCCATTAAATTTCAACCATAACTTTCCTCATGAAAATACACGGCTTCTTAACATAACTGCCGTTTGAAGTATTAACACTGAAAGGCTCAAAAGATACAAAAGTATAAGTAGTAATTTATAGTATAGAATATAAAATAATTAAAAATTGTGGTGCTTTTTTAAAAATCAGGTTGTACGTTTATATATATATATGTATAAAAATGAAAATAGTTTCTTATAATGGAAACAGGAAAGACCAAAGAGAAAAGTTTTTTGAAGCACGTGAATTGTATTTGTAAAAAAAGTCGAATGATTCGTTATATTTCTGGTCTTAATACATACATTATGAGCAACTGAAAGGTTAGATCGAATTAATTTTGTCTGCGGTGGCTTTAGGCGTGGCAACCCTTCCGAATATGCCATATGATTTCGGATTTCAGTTCACGAGCTTTTTGTTTCATATATACCTCTCTCAAACTCTAACCATGTTTTGTTCACTGTTGTTGCTTTAGGCGAGGCTACCTTTTCCAATTTGCCATATGAATTAGGATTCTAGTTCACCAGTTATTATTTTTTTTTTCGTTATATACCTCTCTCTCTCTCATCATGTTTTTTTCACTGTTCTTTCTTTACGCGGGGCTACCCTGTCGAATTTGCTATATGAATTCGGATTCCATTTAACCAGACATTATTTTTTTCGTTATACACTTTTCTGACTATTTTTTTCTCCATTTGGTTGCTTTAGGCGGGACAATTCTTTCGAATTTGCTACATTAATCAGAATTCCCGTTCACCAGCTTTTTTTTGTTATATACCTCTGGCTGGATAATTTTTCACTTGCTGCATTAAACATCACACTCTCGGAGCTGTGATGGATGGTTTTTTTTCAGCCAATCACGGATAGTAGATTTTTGCGCCTCCGTTTCTAAACCTAAACTTTGCATATTTTTGTTTCTTAACCAATCAGAGAATATGATTTGGGGCGCTTCCGTGGCTGAGCGTAGACTTCTCAGAGTTTCTAGAACATTCTTTATTATTTGTTACTTCGTTTAGAAACTTTTTCCAGTTCTGTCTTTGCGTGGTTTTTCTTTTTCCTTTTTCATGTTTTTTATCTAATTTCTCCTGCTGGATTGAATTTGTGTTTCAGCGTTTTTAACCTGCTCAACAATCACTAATTCTACGTTTATTCTCCCAAGTACAGGTTTTATGACTGCGAAAATGACTTCTACAGAAGTGAGTGAATGTACTTTGCAATTTTTGTCTGATTTGCGGAAGGATGGAAAGTATCCTTTACTTCTATGGATTATGAAATTAGTTTTAATTTCATCCACCTATGCATGTCCAATACGTGGTGATGATGTGAGTCAAAAAATTCCTTTTTTTCCGCTTCACGGACTTAAAGGTTCCGCCAAAAAAAAAAAAATCACCAAATTTGGCAATTTTTCAAATTTCGCCAAGTGTTTACATTAAACTGCATTTTCACCCAAAAGAAGTGAAGCGGTGATGTATGCAGTGTACGTTTTAGCACATTTGATTGTGAAACACTCAAACTAGCTTACTGTAGGGGATTTATTAAAGAAATGTTTGTCTAATGAAATGAAAAATCAAAGCTGTAAGAAATGTTTTTCTAAGACACTAGTCGTGTGTGTGGCAAACTCGTCACATTTTAAAGAGCTTAACTTAAACAATACAATATCGAAGTTGATTCAAAGAGCTTTTTTTTTTATACTTCTGGCAACCTTCGAAGAAAATTTTTTTTTAATTGAAAATTTTACTTCTTATATGTATTATACTATAGAATGCAGATAAAAACTTTAAGTAAAATGCAAAATAGACATATAATTACAATTTTTTAAATACTTTAGTTCAAAATATACATAAAAATAGCAGTAAAATGACAAACGTGCAAAGCACCAAAACTAAAACTTAAATTGAGATATTTCAATTCTGCAAAATTATTATAAGAAATTGAACCGAATTCAGAATTTGTATCTCTCTCATAATTATGACCATGATAATTAAATATTTTTAGGATGTCGTACCACAACACGCAAAAAAAACCGCCTTAAAATTTCGGATAATTTATATCTTGTATCAACAATAAAAAGCAAAATAATATAATTACAATAATGGGAGAGATTCAAGTCCTTCACTCCCCATTATAGAGTATTACATGAAAGTTTCATAAAGGTATATGCGTAATTGTTTTCAATACGATTGTTATATACTTAAAACCCAGGGTTCAATGATTACGTCGTTATGGCAAAACTATAGAAAATTTATTTACAGACACACTTTAACTATTGAAATGAAAACAAGACAAAAACATGGCGTCTCTCTCTCGTGAATATCAGTTGCTGAGTAATGCAATACATTTCGAGCGCTACTATTGCAACGCCACCTGTTGCCACTAAGTAAAATACAAATATCTTACACTTATAATTTGGGAGGCTTACACAGTGCATTCACAACATTCTCCCACATTTGAGTAATATTCTTTACAAATTACTCAAACAATATATACAAACATAATCAAAATACACTAATACATAGAAAAATGAAATACATAAAACACTTACAGTGAAATTGAAATGAATTTCTACATTACATAATTATTTAGCATACATAATTTTACATTATTTATTTTACATTACATAATTATTTAGCAGGATTTTTAACTACTCTACCACTGCTGGTGGTTAAAGAAATCGGCTCATCCCCAGTTTTCACTACAGGGTTTTCCAACTCTAGCCGATATAGTCTCTGCACTGGTTGTAACAACTCTGAATTCTCAGTTTTTATGAGAACAAGTCTTATTTGCCCATCTCGACCAGGAATTACTTTTAGAACTCGAGCTAGATTACAATACGAACGTCTTTTATTATTATTCTCAAGCAGAACAATTTCATCCACCTTAATTGGTTGGGTATTATAAATTCGACATCACATAATACTGTTAGTAACTCCTCATAATCTAAAGATGCTCTGCCTAGAATTTTTCTTAGAATTGATTTTACAATTTCAATTAAACGTTCCCACCATCCGCCCCACCAGGGAGCTGATGGAGGATTAAACATCCATTGAATTTTTTGTTCTGCAGCCTTAAAACGGAGACCATCTCAGTCAACGGTTTGCAGAATTTTATCGGCACCAACAAAATTTTTGCCGTTATCTGAATAAATTGTACGTGGTCGTCCCCGACGCGCAATAAAACGTCTTAGTGATTGTAAAAAAGGATAAGGAAGTGACCAACTCTAGGTGCACGGCTCGATACACCGCACAAGTAAATAGTACGATGTATGCCTTTCTAACATTTTCAAATACAAAGGACCGGCAAGATCACATCCTACGACTTCAAATACATTAGCATCGCGAACCCTATCATTTGGTAAAATTCCTGGGATTGTCTCACATTTTTTAGCCTTGAACCTTTGACACTTGAGACATATATTTATACAATTTCGTATCGTCTTACGTGATTTCAAAATCCAATACCTCTCTCTTAAATTAGACATTAACAATGAAGTACCGGCATGTAATAAATCATTATGTACACTTATTATCAATAATTTTACAATAGGATGATCACTAGGCATAATTACAGGAAACTTAAAATCATATTTATCATCCCTATAAACAACATTTGACTCAGCTCTTATAAGACTATGACAGTCCATTACTGGTCTTAGTTGTTTCAGTTTTTCATCATTTTCAGAATTAAAAGATTCTTTTTGAATCAGTAACCTTAAGGTTCTTTCTCCTCTTTCAATCTCGTACAAAGATAAATCCTTAGAAAGATTTTTATCTGTATTTCTTACATTATTACAGAACCTTAAAATCCAAGCTAACATTCTGACTGTTTTCTTAAACGAAGAAAAATATCTATAATACCAATTAACATCCTCTTCATTTTTTACCAAAGTTGTAAAAACGGTTTTTCGAATTTCGGAATTAACTAAGTCTTCTCTCGGTACTTCAGTTGACTTAAGCCAGTTTTTCTCTCTATCACGCAACCAAATAGGACCCTCCCACCATTTACGTTCAATTAACTGTTCCACAGAACATCCTCTGGATAGTAAATCAGCGGGGTTAAGAGTACCTGAAATGTGGCGCCACACAGAAGGAGAAGTCAATAAACGTATTTCAGAAACCTGATTATGAATGAAAGTTCCCCAGTTTTGGTTACGTTGTATCCAACACAAAGCTGTAGTTGAGTCAGTCCAACAATAAACATCAACCTTATATAGATCAAGATCTTTAATTATAGAAGTGAGTAATCTAGATCATATGCTACAAGCTAAAAGTACCAGACGAGGAATCGTAATGGGTTTTGAAGGGGCTACTCTAGATCTTGTTTGCACTAAGCTAACTCTCACCTCATCACTTTCTTCCACTCTTAATGAATATATATGCACCGTAGGCCTTTTTGCTACTATCACAAAATAAGTGTAAAAGTATCGATTTACTTGTCGATTTTAGTCCAAGCCACCTACTTATTTTTATATATGAAAGTAAATGTAAATTTTTATGCCAAGACTTAAACTTATTAGCCAAATCTTCTGGGAGACTATCATCTCACTTAAGCTTAAAGTTCCTTATTTTCTGCAAAATCATTTTATTTGTTAATATAACAGGAGCTGTGTATCTTACAACGTCAAATACTTGATGAGCTATAGCCAAAACTATTCTCTTAGTGATTGTTTCATTTGAATTAATACCACAGAAATATTATCTTCATTGGAGGAATCTTCCTCAAAGATTTCATTGCTTATGTTTGACTTCCAACAACTGAGATTAAAATGACCCGAGGACATGATTGATTTCGATTCTAAGAAATACTTTCTAAGTTCAATCTCAGAATGCAAACTTGTCGCACAGTTATCCACATAAAATGATCTCTTAAGAATATCTACAGTTTGCCTTAAATTTTCTGGTAGCTTATCCAAATGAAATTTTAAAGTCGCAGCCAGCAAATATGGACTGCACGTAATACCAAAAACAACTTTTCTGTGTCGATACTCTTCTACCTGTTCGTGATTACACTTATCAAACTATAGAAACTGTAAAAAATCGCGATCTTTTTCTCTTATGACAATTTGTACGAAAGCCTTCTCAATGTCAGAAGTAACACCTACGTAATTCATACGAAAACGATTGAAGATAGAGGAAACCATTTCAATTAAATTTGGCTCATTTGCTGAACAATCATTCAAAGACGTGACACCAGGTAAATGATAGCTAGCATTAAACACCGGTCTTATCTAAGTGGTGCTATTTTCTTTAATTACAGGCCTGTGAGGTAAGTAATGAACACCTCTTACTTCCTCAGTTGGTGTTTTCTCAATTATACCAAGATCTAACCATTCCTCAAAAATCTTACCAAAATTATTGGAATTCGTTAGTTTTCTTTTTACACCAGAAAGGTGCTTTTCCGCATTAATCTTATTACTAGGCAAAACTGAATTATCTAAAACCCAAGGCAAAGCGATCTCATACCGACCCTCATTATCAACACTCAAAGTTTCCTCAAAATATTTCTGCGTATCCTCTTGTAAGTGAGCTTTGTTTTCACTAACTGGAGGTTCCGTAATGCCCAAAATTTCTAATCTCCATAAATCACTTATACATCGTTCCTTTACAAGTATTGAAGTAATGAGAGAAGCCGAATTCTATAAAGTTGGCTCAGTGCCAGGATAAAACTTTTTCAAAATCGCCCAACCTAGTTTTGTAATTATCGCCGTCAGACACACTCAAGATTTACAAGTTAACCAGTTAATAATTTACCGGCAACTTCAGCACCAATTAACAATTTGATTTCCTTATCAACCCTTAAATTATTGGTCTTAAGATCACTAATTTTTATTTTATGTAACTGAAGTTCGTTAACCCAAGGACCAGATGGAATTTGTTTTAGACTAGAACAGATACATTTTTGACCTAAAACATTCAACTTACACTTATAACCATCATTAATGTCACTTAACTCAATTGAATAATTCTTATATACCGTTTCGGTGGAATATAAGAATTATACTCCAACGAACAATGACTGTTTGATTCTTGTTTCACCCATATACTTAATATTCATTTTCTTAACAAAGTCATCACTCAGATAAGATTTCATAGCACCTGAATCGTATACAGCTCTAATTAACATTTCTTTAGAAACATTCTTAATTTTAACTACAATAGTTTGCAAAAACACATCAGAAACTTCAATGTAATTGTTGAGAGTGCTTGTTTTGGTTTCACTAGTTTTGATTTCAGTATCTCCATTTGATATTTTCTCAGCTTTTTGAAAATTTAAATCCGGACACAAAACAACAAAGTGTCGTTTCTTACACAAGGGACACTTGTGTTTAGATTTACACTGACTAGCTGGATGGTTACTTTTGAGACAAACAAAACAAGCATTTCTCTTCTTAATAATTTCTTTTTTACAATCTAAGCTCATAGAATAAGCCTTATCACAATTCTCAGATAAATGAAGTACAGTATCACAAAATAAACAAACAGGTTTCTTATACTTAAACTTATTATCATAAAAATGATTCTTAGCATTATTAATAGCATTAAGCAATTCACAAGCAGTAGGAACACTTTTTACCCCCGTATCGTACTTATTTTTCTTAACAACAAATTTTTCAGGCCTTAAACCTTCACGAGTAATCTTAATTCTAAACTCTGTATCTACTTCCTTTTTAACAAACTGCATTAGTGATTCCAAATCACTCTTACCTGTTTCCGCTGCGGCATTTTTTAGTCTCTCCCCTATCTTAATTAAATCGGTTGGGAGGGCAGATTCAACCAACGTAAACAACAGGAAAGCATATTTATCCTGTGTAAGTCCTAGGGACTCAAAGGCACGAATTTGAGTTTGTAGTTTGTCGTACAGAGTCAGGAAATCTGTCTTCGTTTTGTCAGTTAAAGCCAGTTTCAAGAGTTCTCGAACGTATATTTGCATCAATACGCTCTGTTTTCCAAAACGCTCCTCTAAATATTCAATAGCTTTATTGTAGTTGGCCTCCGTCGCTGGGAAGGATTCTACTATCTGCTTTGCTATGGAGTCCTGCTTCATGGATTGAAGAAGATATTGAAACTTGTCGCGTACATCTATTCTTAAATCTTCATGTATTTTGTTGAATTGAGTCCAAATTGTCAACCAGTTACGTGGGTCTCCATCGAACTGAGGCAGTTAAATTTCGGGTAAATTCTGTTTCGCTTTCGAAGCAGCATGTACATCGTCAGCAGGGCGCCAAGTATGGTTAGGAGACGCGGAACTTCCGTTTTTGACCAAAGCTATGGATTTTTTAACCTTGATTTTAAACGTAGTTAGCTTCTCATAATAATCCTGTGCGATTTCGAATTCCTTTTCATACTCAGCTTGAGTAATGCCAGCTTTCTTTTGAAGTAAGTTGAGGAATATCTCGTCCGATGTCTTTAAGTCCTTGAACTTTCCCGTAAGCTGATCAAGGTGAATTTCTAAATCATCTACATCTGGACTTTCAGCGGCCAGTATTTCTTGTAATTTGTTGACTGTCTTCGAATACGTATCTCTGGCTGCCTTCCTCTTCTGTTTGGCAATTTCCATTTCAGTAGTCATTTTCTTCTTTCTTTTTTGGCTCTCTTAAAGAAAGTTGACTTATTAACAAACCGATTGACATATCGTAAGGATGAAACAATTTTCGTCCAATCCCGGCAAGGATGCCACTATGTTGTATACTTAAAACGCCAGGGTTCAATGATTACGTCGTTATACCAAAACTATAGAAAATTTATTTACAGACACGCTTTAACTATTGAAATGAAAACAAGACAAAAACATGGCGTCTCTCTCTCGTGAATATCAGTTGCTGAGTAATCCAATACACTTCGCGCGCTACTATTGCAACGTCACCTGTTGCCACTAAGTAAAATACAAATATCTTACACTTATAATTTCGGAGGCTTACACAGTAGATTCACAACAACGATTTTTTGCGCTGAAGCAAAGTATAGAAATATTGATTTTGAGAAAAATCTAAAAGTACATTTCAACCCAGAAACTTACCTAATAAATTAAAGATTTAACATCAAAAGGCTTTTGTTTTGAATACCATACCATCTGTATTACTTAAATAAGTTAAAGTTTTCTTCTTAATAGCCTTTAAAACTTTTCTGCTCTTACATGCAACAGTTGTTGTATGACACTTCGAATCTCTGATTCGATTGTTATCTAACTTTTCAAATCCCTTCACAGTGAAGTAACCCGGATTTGCAATCTTCAACTTATTTAAGACTTTTAAGCAGCCTTGATATCCTTCATTGAATTGTATAACTGGATCATATGCACCAACTTCAGAGCTTTCAAACAAACAAAAACTTCTTATGGAACTCTTCGCGATTTCACACCATTACAAGATTCCTTGGCATTCTGGATTTTTACATTTAAACATTTATCAAATAATATACCTCTAGAGCACAGCTCTAAATATACTTTTTTTTTATCACATTCTGAATATCATTTGGTAAACGTGAATATTTATCTTTAATTTTGAATTTTACTATTACCAAGACCCTGCTGATAATAACAAAAAATTTTCTTTCTAGTAGGACATTGGCCGTGCATTGTTTTTTTAATTCGATGCACAATGAAACAATGCAGTTATGACATTTTGCTGCATAGATTGTAAATTGTTTATATTTAGCTGATTTGCTATGCCACAGTAGTTTTGCAGCCTATCTATAAAAGAATCTGGTTTTTTTCCTTTTTCAGAAAGAACTTTATTTTTGGTTTTTAATTTTAGCAGACGAGAACTTACTTGGTTATGGATAAGTCGAAATGCAACCATAAGTATTTCATTCGCATGAGAACCCTTTCGAATCGCCATCTCCATAATATTTTGTGTACTTTAAATTTCGTCGAATTTTTGACCCTTGGAATCTCCTTGATGCACCGACTTTTTCCACCATAGCTGCAGAACCTTCAAAATTGTATGAACATGCATGGTCAGCTGTCATTGATTCGAATTCAGCAATATTCGGTATTTTTCGTTGCTTTTTGCATGTTATGCAGTAAGGCGACATTACTTACGAGTATAATACTTTTCTATAATTCACGGATAAGGCAGCAACACAACAATTTAACTAAGTATGGCCTCTACGTTTGCATGTTCCATCTACAGAAACACCACAGTCATCTTTTTCTATTTTCGAAGTAACTTCCTTTGTTGCTTTGACCATTGACTCCTCTGCTACTTCTGCTATAGCTTTCAGAATTTTTTTCTTAGTGTGTTTATAAGTAGTTTTGGCAAGGTTTGGTAAATTTAAAGTACAGCAAAGTTTATTAGCTGCTGAAAATCCTTTTGACAATTTTCCTCATTCCATACACAAATCTTTTATTTATAAGTGATTCATTTTTAATATTTTAAAAGAAGCAAAGCCATAACAATAATTACGGTTCTGACAGTTTATAGTATAATTTGAACATAGCCTTAACATAGAATCTTCCGTAAAATTCAAAATACATTCAAAGCAATTTGGACAAGGAAACGTTTTGAAAGGAATTGACAATAATTCCTTGTCTAAAACTCTATTTCCACTCACAGATCAATTTTGAAAATTTGATGAGGTACATTTTTGCTGCTTTGATTAACTAGCTGTCAGTTTTTTTACTAAACTGGTCACCGTGAAATATAAGTTTTTCCTCCTGCAGAACTTTTCCCCATTTCACTTCAGAAAAATCATTATCAAATAAGAATTATAAACTTGAAAGCTTTTAGTAATAGAAGAATTCCAACTTCGCTGTTAAATTGTAAACAAACACGAGATAGTAAATCTGATGCCAATTATCCAAGTAAAACTTTCTGTTTCCAGATTTATTCAAAAATATTTATCATTTTCAAAGTTCACCATTTTAGTTTTAAAATTCATATTGCATGTTGGAAGATATTTTGGTGGCCATATTAAGTTAAGTATGAATGTAAACAAACATTAAAGTTCCATTTCCGGTTGCCGAAAACTACTTCCATTTCTAAGAAATTGACACGGACTATTATTAAAATGCTCCTAATTAAATTTCTAAGTGAGATAGAAAAAAAACCCCACAAACTGTTCTAGAAAGGTAACAAACCAGGCTTTCATAATAGAATCAAAGTAAAACGGAAATAGCGTTTTAAAGGTAGGCGGATACCTTAAGCTTTGCTTCAGTAGAGACATTTTTATGGAAATAAATAGGACAAAAAGTTCATTCTCGAGCTTGCCTATGCTAAATGTGTCTTAGTTTAACTAACGGTTCATTAAAGGAAATTTAGTATCATACTTATATAAGGATAATATTTATTTATCCCTCCCCGCTTATCCCCCGCGCTGTCGTTGTCCTGGTCGACCAACCGACCGAAGAATGGTAAAATAATACATTCGGGGGAAAAAACATTTTGTTCCTATGCTGCTTTGTTTGTTGAGTTGCTGCACTCCGAAACGTATTTTAACTACAAATAGTAAAATACATTTCAGCGCGCAGCAATTCGACGAAAATAATCATACACATGTCTGCGAGGGACTATCCGTGCTATAACTTCTTTCTAGAAATGTGCCTATTTTCTGTAGGCTTGCGTTTAAAATATGTTTACTCATCTCTAACAAGGCAAGTTAATAAATAATATTCTGTGCCCACACTAGACATTTCGTTGAAGAGCCGCAGCCAAGGAGTCAAAGAAACGCATACGACTCACGATCCGCTGTTTGCCGACCACTGGTCAAAGAAATTTGAATCATTTCCAAGCAATTCTTCCATGTCGAACTATATTTGCGAAAAGAAATACATATTTGGCCAGAAATTTAAGATACCAGAAAGATTAAATTATGTAGTTTCGAAGCTTTTTATTTTCCCTTTTACGAAAAACTAAATGTAGGTACAGTTCGATTATCTCTGTCATTGCTTCCATTTAGTATTCTAAGAAGTCTCCAAAATTCCTTTAGAGCAATCTGTGACTGTAATTGTGATAATCAGTTATTGTCGCACTTATAAGCAATGAAACGACTGTTTTCAACCGAGCTCGCAATTTCGGACCTTATTTAAGTGGCAATGGTGACACTTATTAAGTACAGTTAATATATTTGAAGATAAACAATGTAAAACATAGGAATTAGTAACTCTCACTCAAAAATTCCACACCAACTTCCGGTGTGCATTTCATTGCATCACGGTTCGGACCCACGTTTATAGGAAAACAATGTCGAACGCTACTCTGTGATCTAGGGCATTAGTCTACAGCAAACTTATTTTTGGAATATTCTTATAATTTATTCTTATGTCTTCAGATCAGTTGTTCATGCTTTTTTTTTAAAATAGTATATTCAATGCGTATTCCTTCCTTTCACTTCTTTATTATTTTATTTGAAAATTCCTTTTTACAAATCATTATTTTATAACATATAGTCATAACATAATTGTTTGAGTGCCTAAGATATTCATAACATAAATTTTAAATTTGTATATTGTATAAAGTTTTTTTTTTTCTTTTGACATGCGATTAGAAATTTCAGATCATACGCCCCATTTTCAAAATTGAAAAGGCAAATCTTTTGATCTCATCTCTTCCCTTTTCTATTCTTAAAATTTCTTTTATCCTCTTATTTAAATTTTTACATGAACCTGAACTCCACCATTCATCCAATTCTGGATGGGTTGTAGGCTGCTTCGGTAACCTCACGCCTTTAATTTGAGAAAAAAAAATAATATTACACCTTTGGAAGGCAAAAAAAAAAAAAAAAAAAAGATTAAAAGTGATACAACTTTGTTGGTAAAAAAAAATTAAATAATTTGAATTGACTTATTTTTTTATCTACCACTGTAATTTTTTTTTGGTTTTGCTTGTACTATAAAATAAAACAAGTGCTTGGCGCGCCATGAATTGTTTGTAACTTTTTCTTCATGCTGAAATGAAATGGGAGTAAAAAGCCTGCCAAATCTGTCATTCCATCCATCATCTCACTGCTGCTGTAGCACTAAAGGATTTACTACACAGTCTTATATTTCAAAAAAAAAAAAAAAAAAAACTTTATGTGATTAATAAATTTTAATCTAAGTAAAAAATATAAATTACATTTCAAGAAGAACTAATTAAAAGTACTTTCATATTGCTTTCACACCACTCGAATTTGAATATATAAGTTCTGTTAAGAAATGAGTAATTTATTTTAACCACTTATATAAAATTATATTTTCCAAAGAAAGTTTTAAACTGTATTTGCGCCAAAGAATGTTTTGTTTAAATAATGTATTTATAGTTCTGATTTCTGAAAAAAGCATTATTCGTTATTATCTATTCGGTTTTATGAAACTTGTTTAATTTAAAGCTTTTCTTTAAAAAAAAAAAAAAAGAAGCTGTGATTTTCATCGGAATTGCTTTTCATAATGGCTAATTAAATAAAAAGCTCAACATAAAAACATTTTTCATTGCAAATACTTCGAAACATTCAAAAATTTAAAAGTCAGATTGAAAAGTAATATGATTATTGGAATATAGGTGAAATTCCATAAAAAGCAATTATCGATTTTGAAATACCACTTTGAAACTCGAATACCGATTGTCTTTCATATACACGAAATATTGCAGATGGAATAAGAAATTCGATGAAACTTACAATACTTTTTTCTCTCTTTTTAATATATAAAATATTATTAGCTGTTATTTATAAATAACAACAGTAACTTAAGTAAATCGCTCGGTTTACTTAAATAACACCTGAGCTACATTTCCAATAGCTTCCCGTCATACTTAGTTTAAAAGGCTAATTCCTGTACTATATGAACTCCTGTATATTGTGTGCTGTTTCTACCCTTAGAAACAGTTTTTCAAATAACATACATCGAAATACAAAAAGGTAAGATACCGAAATTACCGATACATCAAAAGTTAAGATACCGAAATCAGAATGTTTGAAATAACACCACTATTTAAAAATACTTTTTAATTATATATATTTATTTAGAAATTGTAATGAAGTAATTTATTACTTATTGGTCAAAATACGATCGTTCATTTCATATTTGTATAGCATTTCTGGTGACTAGATTTAATAAAATTCACACTTTTACCAGTCAAGCTAAAAAAAAAGTTTAAAAGGGAAAATATAAACTTTACATTAAGATTTAATTTATGCTTTGGAATTTATATAGGTAAAATAAGAAATGAGAATGAAACACACAAATTAAACTCTGTGTTTTCCGAATTGTGTTACAAGTTCCAACTGTTTCATATACAAATAACCGATTTCTTGCGAGGTCCTACTAATAATTTGTGAACATTAATTTCTTCGAAAAGGAATGGTTTTCTGTTTCATAGTCTGAGGAATAGGCTTATCTTATCTTATAGTGTAGGCAATATATGATACATCAAATTTCCATATCTAAGAAAAATTGAATATCTACATTACATTTAATGACTTTTTTAGTTGTTCAATGTGAACGAAATATTTCCATTTCCCATTAGAAAAAGTCTCAAAATGTTTTTTTTTTTATATATTTATTTATCTTTATTTTTTTATTTTGTGGTATTTTTGTAATTTATTCTATATCAAGACATCTGGTGTACAGGATTTCTTAAAATGAATTTTTAATCTTATTCTTTTCTTCCAATTTCTTACAGTTTTGCTCATCAAAAATTTGCATTCATAATGTATGTCCTAAATGTATTAATAATTATTTGATTACAGTCTTGATATTCATGACAAAATGTTAAATTTTTATATTCAAATTTCTCAACGGATTAATTAATATTGTACTGAGATATTCCCACACTAATGCGATATAAGACAAACACCTTATCATGGAATATCTATCTGTACCAATTTGTAAGGTTAGAGATTAAATTATTGTTCACGTGATCCAATTTATCAAATTCTGTTTATATGGTCTTGTTGGCCACCTAAGCACTGCAAAACCTGTACTTCATTTTGAACATTTTCATTTTCCCAACTGTCTAAAACTTTTGATATCGACTTATATTACCTAAAGAAATAGAAGCGTAGTGAGTTGGTTGACAAAGAGATGATTGTACTTCAATAGCAATTCTCAGATACCGGTAGTGTCCCTTACACACGGAATATTGCTGATGGAGAAACAAGACGCTAATTTTTTTTCTCCCTAAACCATTCTGAATATGAACTTATGTTCTACTTTTCTTGTTTCTGTCCTAATAAATAAAAATATTTTTATACATATTTCTGCATTACTTATACTGTTAAAATCATATAAAACCCCCTATAACCCTATACCGCTGTGCACAACTCTTGTTAACTACTCGGAAAGCTTTATTTTTCGGATCAACTCTATCTTCGAGCTAAATGTTTAAAGTTGTTTGTAACTATTCTATTTCTTAATTTTTTACTTTTAAATTTTTTCACACACAATATTTAAATTGCAATTAATTCAAAATGCAGTTCTGGGCGGAAGAAGCCGATATTATGCTCAAAAAGGTCAAATCTGATATGGAGATTAAGAGCATAAACCTTAAGTGCTGCAGTGAAATCTCGTCAAATACCTTATATTTGATAATAAAAGCACTTTGAATTTATCAATTTCACTTTCTTAATACCTAAAACGGCGCTAGAAAAGGGTAGCCGTTTGCATTGAAAAGACAGGTTATAAGCTGTCGGAAAATGGAAAATTACGAGTATCGTCTAGGTTTTTTTTTATTAATAGAAATAAATGAGATTATAAGAGTAACATTAATTAAGTTGAATTATATAATGCTTCATAATTCTTATTTATTGAATGGTTTTAAAATATTAATAAATATACATGTTATCACTCGAAAATTTCTATCACTGTCCTATATTTCTCGAAAACAACTTTATCCGAATAATAATTACTTTTTAATCAAAGAAAGTTTTAAACTGTATTTGCGCCAAAGAATATTTTATTTTCTTCATGATTACGTTATTTTGAATCCTGAAAAAAAATTCTTGGTTCTTATCTATCCGTTTTTATGAAACGTCTTTAATTACAATTTTGTTAAAGAAAGAAATGCTGTGGACTTGATCGGTAATTGTTTCTCATAATGTGTAACTAAATTAAAAAGTTCAGCATAGAAACATTTTTCGACGTAATTACTTTAAAACATTTAATACTTTAAATGTCACATTGAAAAGTCGTATGTTAATTAGAATAGCTGTTATTCCATAAAAATACAATTAAAAACATTGAAATACCACTTTAAATCTCGGCGATTGTTTGTGTCCCTAGGAAACGAAATATTGATGATGGAAGAAGAATGTGATGATATATATTATGAACTAATGCCATTTATCCATATATTATATTATTATTTTTCTATTTTTAAAATGAAACAGTAGTTTAAGAAAGTCTCTAAGTTTCTTAAGATAATAGCACTTGAACAAATTTTCAACAGCTTCCCTTCAGACTTTCTTTTAAAACCTAAATCCTTCGCTTTATAAACTTCTATTCTGTTTTTTTTTTTCTTATCCAAAATATCCCTTTTTCTCTAAATATACAGCGTAAATATTCTTATTTATCAACATTTTAGATTTCATATAAAAATAAGCATCTGAAATAACACTATTATTTAAAATAATGGTTTCTTTCTTTATTCCTATATGCAATGGGTTTGTAGAAATATGAGGCTCGCTTATTTATTTATAAACAGAGAAGACTCGTGTTATGTTATTAAGATAATTGAACAGCTAGCTTCAACAAATCTAACGCTTATAGAGTCTTTTATTTATTCCAGGTGGCGCTATCAATCCATTGATTTTGGTATACAGCTTAATAACAACAGCACTCTTCAGTGCTATTTCCAAAAAACTTTACCTTTCTCCTCTGACACTAACGGATACCGACAATGAAAACGAACAACAACCTGCATAACGAAATGGACTATAAGGATGACTCCAGATCCACAATCTCTTCCTTATTAGCCAATTCCTTCGACATTAGCTTCATCTGTGAAAGAAAACAAAAAACTTTAACAAAATTAAGAATCTTCCCCCTCCAATTATGCTTTAAATAAATCAAAATTACGGACAACACTTAAAAGAATTAACAACTGAAATCCCCAATCTACGTACTCATCTTTCAGGCGAATACATTAAACTTTATACCAATATTTTCAAAGAATACGGAAATCTTAATAATGTACTAAAAACCATTGAGGGACGCATTTCAACTTTTTTGAGGTTTTGTTAAAAGTAGCAACGTCTTGCACAGGTCAAGATGTACTTTATAGGGAAAAAAATGGGGTTATCTCTTCATAACAGTAAAATCTACTTCTATAAAAATTAAATTCTAATGCTAAAGGTGGACCTACTTCGATAAAAAAGTTTTTTTAATCTATGGTGGATCAGAGATTTATAGCACATTGCATTACACATCAAGAAATTTTATGTGAGAATGTGATGAACTTAATACGCTTGTTAAACCCTATCAAAAATCCATGAATTTCAAAATGTGCAATAGTTATAATGCAAAAAGGGGGCTGTAAAGCAATTTAAAGATTTTAATGGCATAATAAAGACACCAATGCTACATTAAATAAACAAAAAATGGCAATTAATTAATTATTTACATTTAATCTCGAAGGATAGATTTATTTCACTTCTTTAATTCTTCGTATTTCACGTCCCGTACTCTACTGCCTGTCTCGCAATTTTCCCGAGGCAGTGCTGCAGATATTCAGTGAAGCGCGCGGCTTCGACATCAAATAGGGATTTCATCTCTGGTTCCGATGAATTATCTTCGATCAGGAACCAAGAAATGCATAATCAGAGTTAAGTGCTCTTCCGTCAATATCGTTTTCTAAGAGGCATTTGAATGTCACTTCTGATGTGGAGGGCAGACGTAGGTAGGGTCCAAGATTCTAAGCAGGATTATCAGGATGAGGCTCTTCATTCATTATAGGATGCAACAAAACGTTACAACAATGTATTGTACTCCACTTTTTGGCTTGAATTGAACTGTTTCGTTTTCCGAGTAGCAGTTTAAAAGGAATAAAGAGCCACCCATACGTCATGACCATGTCGAACTCAAATAGCTTTGCTAGTCGTTGATCTGTTTCAACGTTTATCTCATTCCGAAAGGTTGAGAGTTGATAAGAAGTATTGGCGGTTGGAGGAGCAATACAAGTGTAAATTCGGTGTTCGACGAAAGCAATTATGTCCCTCTCTAGAAAAAAAATATTTACTACAAAATGGGAGAATTTATTTCATTGCGTTGGACTTAACTATTCACCTTCGTATGAACGAAGTAGTTAATTGTTAGGGTAGAATTTTCATTCCAATCACACTAATGGATTATTGGATATTCCACAAAATGAAACGCGTTTTTTGGTTTTCACCTCAATACAAAGTTCGATCTCCGATATCCATTAAAACACCAGTTTTCTCAAGAAATTCTGTAACAAACGTGGAACGATTTTTCTTAGCTTCTGGAAGAGCCATCCTGTTCAATGGAATATATTGACTATCAAATTAACAGTTGCAAAGGTTGTGTAAACATCTCTCGTTTTCTGGCTGCGGACAGCGAGATTAATGGTGATAAAAGATTTTTCAAATTTGGATCGTTCTTCTTTTGAGATGTGATGTAATAGTCCACCAGCAATAAGCTGGATTACACTTCCATCAGCACATGTTTTTCCTGCCATTTTTCGTCACTTTAACGATAGAATTTTGATCCGCTGATTGTAAAAAAATGAATGAATTTCAATGTTTTTTAAATGGGTAAAAGCAAAATATGCAGATGCATTAAGAGTCGCATAATTTGTTCTGTTATATCCAGGTCTTCCAGTGCCATAGTTGGTCAACATGTGTCTCTCTTACTGGTTAATTGGCTTTGATGGATTAGATTTTTCTGGATTAATTATCTTGATGCTGATGACTAGTTTCTGATCTTCATGTGGGATATCTTAAGAATTTTTCTAAGATTTTAAAGCTACACTCTTCTTTTGATTAATTCGTAAGGAACAAGTATCTAGCTTCTGTTCTAGTTCAATGAGCGAGTTTAAATCAGGCCAAATATAAATAAAATGCCCTTTTACATTTTGTAGAACTCTTTTTTTATTAGATTCGCTATCATGAGCGCTTTCAGCTACTTAAAATCCTGAATTTGAAGTTCAGACAGCCAACCTTCAAAATAACTTGAAATTTCAAAATATTTTTCACGTCAAGTTTGGGAATAATATTTTAGTTTTGAGCTAAGGTTTTGTGTTACAAAGAGAATAGTGGTTTATATTTATTCGTCGTGAGTTTTTTAATTCTTAAGACCAGTAACTTCACCTTCTGATAAACTTTATATTCTTCTTTCAATTCTTCGGATTTATTATTCTAACTACAATTAAGTCAAGTATGCAGCCCACGTTTCTTCAGAATTTTTCAAAATTTCAGTTGGTGTACAAAAAGACAATAGAACCATCGCCATATCACCTTCTTCAGGATTGAATTTAGAGAGAAGTCCTTTTAAGCCTAATTTAAGTCGGTTATTTTCCAACACTGAGGTGGTTGTAGTGGTGTGAGTAATGCTATGACTTTCGAGCTGCCGTCTTAGGTGCTCCAACTGAAAAGGTCGCCCTTTTGTTAACTAAATTTCTTTAGCACCTCACTCAGATAATTTTTTTCTTTTATGTTTTTTCTATAATTACATTGGCTGAATTATGTTTTTAAATTCCTCATCATACTTCGCGATCTTATGATGTAATCTTTTAAATTTAACACTTCTAGTGTCAGGTCCATCTAAATCCTTTTCTTGCGCAAGAAGCCTCAGATCTTCTTTATCCATTGACCGAGACATAATTACACAATTATTCTAAAAACTTTACGTATAGGTAAAGTCCTAAATTTAACAAGTTTTAAAATTATATGCTTACAAAACGGTATTTGAGATCATTAATACATACATTTTTTTTTTATTATAACATAACTTTTACTGTTTTAATACTCTGATGACTGCTAACAATAATAACTCCTTATAAAAATTTTAAAATTATAATCACATTGAATGATGATCATACGTTAAGCAAATAATTTCAATAACTATAAAGGA
>BMAW01111721.1:0-43424 GCA_019974015.1 Nephila pilipes
ATTTATAAGTGGTTGGAATGCAATTTAAACTCCCCCATTTGGCAACGGTAGATTTTTTTTCTCTTTTAAGACATCCGTTCATGACGCAGTGCTCTTGAAATTTAATGGCATTCTATAAACGCTTCATTTTTCACTTGATCCCGTAATTTTAAAACTCCTTTAGTATTACGGAATAGGAGACGGAAAATGGAACACGTTTTACACCAGGAAAGAGAAGTTGAATAAGATATTAGTGATATAAAATATGCTGCTCTCTAACAGTTAGTGCAGTCAGAATATGAAAATAATATTTGAGCTTTCTGTTATTAGAAAAACTATTATGATTTCGGATCTTATTCTTTAATATTACGCGAAGACAACTTTAACATTTATCAGGACAATTTTTTGAATGTTTTGTATACTGATATTTCTAAATTTTTCTTTTGGATTTATAATTACTGACAATGTCATAACATAACATTGTATGAAATATAAAAATCTAATGAACAACTTGACGTACTGAATTTATCATGATGTAAATGTTTAATATTTTTAGTACAACTGAATGTTATAATTTTTTTTCACTTAGATTAAGCTTCCAAACGGAAAAAACACTGTAATGTTTGTTAGCATAGAAATATTTAAAAGAAATTAATTAATATTCATAAAAATAGTTTAAATACTTGAAAAAACTAATTTTTTCCGCTATGGAATCATTCGTTTAATTGTTATGGGAATTTCCTTAAATTTAGTGAAATTGTTCACACAAAAAATCAAATTTAAACAAGTTTACATGTGAAAATGAGTGTTAGTGAATTTAATTCCCCTTCAATTCCTCTTTATACTACAATAAACAATAGTTTAAATGATTTTCTCAGTGCACATCATAAAGATTAATTATTTACCTAATTTATATTCCCAACAATTTAGGAAAAGATATTTGAATTCTTATTTAGTATACTAATCCACCTTGTACCGGTAGACACATTTCACTCTCGAACTAGCTTCCATAAACATAAATTTAAAAGAACACCTGTCTTGCTCAATTGTGCAAAAAAACTTCTTTTTTAAGCCTAACACAGTATTCACCTGCTAATTTTTAAACTACTGCAACGCCAGCCAGTGTTTAGATATGAGTTAAGTTTAAATTCAGGCATTAACACTAGCTGTTTTATTGTTTTACTTATTTTTTTCCTTTTTGCACCTAATGTTGAATTCTATATCATATACGAATGTAGAATGAAATGGGATTTGAGGACATTCGTATTTTCAATCTGATAAACTTTTAAAAAAAGAAAAGTTCTTAAAAGGAGTATGAAGACTGATTTTAAAATCTGGAGTGGAATTACCACATTCTTTTTTCAATGTTGTTCCTTGAAAAACAGATTTAATCAGTAGACCCTACCTGCATAGTAATTGTGGGATTTTATATTTTAAATTGAGTTAAAGTGCAAAGAAGCTAACCAATGCTCTTTTTTTCCAGAGTTTTTTTCTTTATTCTAATGTACTTGTTTACATTTTATAATTCCCTTTTATGTTTTATTGAAAACGAGATTTGTATTAAATTGTTATTTTCTAAATAATGCAGACATAATAATCTTTTCACTTTTCCTTTCAAAGCAATTAAAATTTCCACAAATGATCATAAAAAGGGAAATATTTTAACGGCTTGTCTTTTATAATCTCAAAATAATCCATGCCAATTCTCAGAACCTTTAATATTTAGTACATTACATCTTGAATTTAATGATTAAAAAAAATCCATGTTGTGTTACATCCAACCCTTATCTATATTCATAATCTGTTGATATTCTGAAGAAGAATACTAGTTGCCACAATAAAATTTAAAAAAATCGTGAATCATTAAGTGAGATTCAAGAGGAGGTGACCTTATCGATTCTTTCATTGATAAATTTAGTATTTTATCTTGTTTAGTTGGAATCTCGTATTTAATAACTGCTTCGTCAAAAGTAACAATGGCCGTAGAATTAAATAATGGAAAACAAACGTCACAAGCTAAAATAAATTGATGAATAAAAATATAAGTGATTTTGTTTGAATAGTCTACACTAAGAATACTAAAAATCTAAGACTATAAATTAGTAAACAAATCCTATATTTTAATGGACATTTGGTTTTAAACGTTCTTCAGAAAAACTTTATTAGGTAGGATGTCAACGCGCGAGCGCGTGTGTGTGTGTGTGTGTGTGTGTAGAGAGTGAGAGAGAGAAAGTATGAAGCTATAATTTGAGTTGAATACGGAAATTTCTTATTTAAAGCTACTTCAAATGATTTAAGTTAAAACTTTATTAAACTTTAGTAAAACAATATGTACAAAAACAACATTTATAAAAAGTAACACAATATTTTTAAATATCAATATTAATTAATGGACATAGTGACGTTTCTATGACACAATTGAAATATTTAGAAAAAGTTCAAATGCCATTGAGAAACAATGAAATATTAATTAAACTAACACGAAGCATTTCTATAAAATGGTTTAGAAGAGTCTTTTCCACAATGCAAGTATTCTCTTACATCTCAGTTAAATACATATATCTTGGTTTTCTTTTGACTTGAAAAAGCATCCGAAATTTTTATTCAAAAATTGCATTTCTACCTAAAAATAATTAAACAAATATAAGAAGATAAAGAAAACTTCATATTTAATTTATAACTGCAATAATATGAAAATAAATAATGGAGTGAGAAAGATCGAATTAAAGTTTTAAATCGCTGACGCGACCATTAAATAATTTATATGAAATTGTATTAAAAGTACACGAAGAATATTGTACGTTATTTCTCTTCATGAAAGCTATTATATAGTTGAATTAATTTTATATTAGAATTAGAAGTAATGGTCTTATGTTCAATTAAAATTATACTTGCTAAATACAATGAATTACTACCGACTAATACAATAATTTTGAGCCCTTATTAAACAGCAAAAAAGGACATATAATTTCCACATTATACCATGTAAGAACATAAAGTCTAGTTAAATTTAACATAAAACTGCTCCACACGTCATTCCATGAAAGCTTTGACAAACGTACAAATGCTTTAGAAGGATTTCTATATTTTAAAAGGCATATTTTCAAGAAGAAGAAGAAAAAAAAAAAAAAAAGGATGACTGTATTAATAATTCATGATTATCAAATTTTTATGGGTAGAACTGGTTTTTACAAAACTAAAGTATTGATATTAATCTCAAAAATATAAAAACGATGACGTTTTCCTTCATAAGATTTTTTTTTTTATTTACAAGATCAAAAACTCCTGGTGGTAAAGACATGATTAGATAGCTATGGGTTCGAAACTGAAATATAATTAAAACTATTAAAGTAATTGTTTGATTTATGTATAGTGTATAATATTAATGAGTAAAAATCTTATGCCCTCGTGGATTTATTACAAACCCATACAACTACATATTTTCTTAACTACTTCCGTAAAAACTGGACTTCTAATGGACCATTTGCTGGTATCATGGATACATATAGGAAGTATATGTTATACAAGTTAAATTAAGATAGAAGAAAGTGCTTATTTAACTATCCCCTTAACTCTGTTATTTCACATTAAATATAATCAACCATGCAGACATTGTAAATATCAATATCTGATTTTACGTAAGCAATGATAAAAGAAATTTAATATAGTAAAAGAATGATTAAAATATTTATAATTGACATTACACACATAATATACATATACATATAACACTAAAATCACTTTCTTTTATTGACTAGTATATTAACGTCATACTGAGAAGCAACGCGAAGAATATATATATATAATGACGACGGACCTCGTAATTCTGAACCTCAGTCAAAAGACGAGGACGACACCTGAGCTGACACACTCCCCTTCCTAAATTCCATACCACGCCAACAGGTGGGCTTTGAGTCTCAACAGATTTAAAGTGCATCTCCCCGCTACACAGATGTTTTTCAATGGCATCAAGGCTCGAACCCCCGACTTGGCGAAAACCGTCGGCTGAGAGTCCGAGACGATACCACTAGGCTACCGCGGCCACCTATAATGACTTTCAGCAAACTTTGTTCATAATGGCTAATTGTAGAAAAAACTATAGTAATGTAAGTAATCCTTTATTTCATAAAGCAATTCCTTTTTAAATTAAGTCAAGAAAATTAGAGCATTCTATGGGTGACTTGATTGCAATACTTCCATTTAATATCGATCATTCCTATTTCAAGTAATTGCGATAATTTAAGATTAAAATATTGACCACTAAACTGAATTTATTTTTATTTTATGGGGAGAAAACATTAGTATCAGAATAGAAACCGGTTTTATTTGTAAATATGTAACATATAATATGACTGAACTGAAATAAACGCTGTGTTTTTGTTATAGCAGATGCTTAGGAAAACGTGAAATAAAATTTATTTTTCAATAAATATATATTCAGTTCGTGAATGAGGCTTGATTTCTTCCCCCTATTCGATCAAATCTTCACCAGTTTCATCGGATTTTGATAGCAATAGCAAAGATTTTGATTTTTTTCTTGCAGAATTTTTCGGGTAATGTATATTTTTATGTATTCCTCTCTCAGTCGACGATTCAGCAGATGGCTAAGTACACGTTCAGAATATTAAATTTTTTCGTTGTTTTTCCACCCTCGTAGAAGAAAAAGCACTGATACGCAGATAAAAGTATGTTTCTTCCAAAAACAAAAAAATAAAGTATTAAAAACGCAATAAAAAGTCGAACGTGATATCAACTGATAATAAACATGTGCACAGATTTTTTTTTTTTTTTTCTTTCTTGCTTTCTTTTTGTACAACTTACCTTCTAAAACACTTCGTGTCATTTGAGTTGTTGTCACGGTTGTAAAGTTAGGACTCCTGTAAAACAAGATTTAAATTAGAAGCTTGTGGTAATAATAATAATTATTGAGGCCTTTTTTTATTCTTAACTTTTTTGCCGTTTAATTGCTTAAATAGGACAAGTTATTTTATAGGCTATTGCGAATAAAATGACCGAGATTGTGCGAAAAGCAGGAGTATAAAAGAAAACAGTTTACTTGTACTAAGATATTCAACGTTACTACCTACATGTTAACAGATTGGATAATTTTCATTTCTGGAATTTTTGAAATATTAAATCATCTAACAGAATAACAAATCATCGCTGAAGATTTCTTTGGATTAAAAAGGATTAAGTGTCATGAAAAAGGATTATATATTGGTATACATTCAAAGAGTTATAATAGTGTATTAAAAATGCAAAATAATATTATAATTTATCTAGTGTCTATCAATAACACATTAAATAGTGGTGATTCTGTATAGTTTGTTATGAGATGTTCAGACTTTTGTGCGTAGGATGAAGCTCAAAAGACTTTTGAATATGAGATTTTAACAATTTACCAGCCCGATAATTGCTGCCTTGTTTTTGAGGATTTGCTACATTTTGAGAAAACATTAAGAGAAAATATGCTAAGTTAACTATCCATTATCACTTAAACATCATTCGAGATAAGGAATATCATTAAATCAAGCGATCAATTGATTCCTCATGTCCATAGATGCTTTTGAAATTATGTCCGACTTCTACTGCAATACCTAATCGATTAATTAAGTTGAAAAAATGAAACACTTATTTAGATTTATTATTTATATAATTTATCCTATGACCTGAAGGATCACTTT
The DNA here is from genome assembly GCA_019974015.1 of Nephila pilipes. Classification (NCBI taxonomy): domain Eukaryota; kingdom Metazoa; phylum Arthropoda; class Arachnida; order Araneae; family Nephilidae; genus Nephila; species Nephila pilipes. The sequence goes on from BMAW01111721.1 coordinate 5,664, forward strand.
AAACCCAGGTTGGCGTGCAAGGAGATCTCTTGGGTAAATTAAAAACTCTAATTCCGTTATAATAGTTGATCTTTTATTTAATAAGGCAAAATTCAAGGAATTTTAAATGGTTATAATTAAAAATGCACTCACTCCGTAATTGGCTCAGCTCCATTTGAAATGCCCTTGTTATTCCGCCTGACAGTTCGCAAGTTTAGTTTATATTAACGTCGCACTAGAAGCAACACGAGGGCTATTGGCGACGGACCTCGTAATTTTGAACCACGGTCAAGTGACGAGGACGACACCTGAGCTGGCACCCCCCTCTCCTAACATCCACGCCAACGGGAGGACTTTGGGCCCCGAACAGATTTAACGTGCATCAGCCCCAGCTACAAGGCGGGTCTTTGGCGGCCAAGGATCGAACCCGCGACTGAACGAAAACCGCCGGCCGCTCGTCCACGACCTTGACCACTAGGCTACCGCGGCCCTTCGTAAGTTCTCATCCATGCGTAACATTATGAAAGATATAAACTTCCACTGTTTTATTTCGATGAAAAAAAAATGAAGAATTAAAAGAAATCTCAATATATTTCGCACGTCTATCTTGATGTACTCTATTTGAACTTTACACGGTTTTCAAAAAAGATTCGAATCAAATAGGGCAAAGTTCCCTTTTTCAATTGAAATATTATATTCCATCTAGTTATGGTTAATCTAATGAAAAAAATTATATTCAATTTAAATCAACCCTTTCCAAGAGAAATTCCCTTTCTATTCTAAGAAAATGAAATCCGCCATTTTGATATGCACATAAAACCGCTATATAAATAATCAAAGAGCATGTCAATAAATCTTTAGCATCAGAAAGGTGTGTATCGTTGTTATAAAAAGAATTTATCAAGCTTAATTCTTATTGGTTGATCAATTGTTGTTTCTATTGCAATTTTTAACTTATTAAAAAATTTACTGGATTTACCATGTCCCACTTTTACTTCAAAACAAAAGTTACGTCTATAGAAAAGAAAATTGAAATTTTGGTTTGCGTACGTAATAGAGAAAGAGCTACAGATGTTTCTAAATTATATTCCATGCTAGAAGTTAAAAGAACTAAGCAAAATAAAAGCAATCTATTTTAGAAATTAAAGCTAACGTAAGTTGCCGGTTTCTTTCTTTCTTATTTTTTTCCGCCCTAGATGCCCAAAAAGTGTTTAAATATAAAAAAAAAAAAATAGTTGCCTCTTGATGTTGTGCTATTGGTAATGTTCAGCGGCATCCTCAAGATTACAACAAGAAAACTGCGCAGATTGTGTTATTTCTACCGAAGAATACGATTTTCTTATTTAAGCCATTTGATTAAGATATAATTTCGATTTTTGAGAAACAGTTCTCAAACGATCTGTCAAGTATACTTCAGAATAAGTGATACTTGATTAATCTTCTCTTTCTTTAACTCCTGCTTGGAAAACTCTTGGAGAATCTTAAATTTTTAAGCATGTTGCAATGTCATAAACCTAGATAAAAACAACCATCGCTTAATACTTCAAAAAAAAAAACTCGACCAAATGTATCTAGTCAAAGGTGAAATTTTTTTTTCCTCTACCTTTGGAAGATGAATATTCTCAGATTGATGAGTTTATGAATGAAGTGGGAGAAGGTTTTGAGAACTTACTTCAGTCCAAGATAATGTAAAAATAGGGGCAGAAGATAAACTAGATACAGGTGATTTAGATAAAAAATGATAATAAAAAATAGTAATAACTAACTTTTTTATTTATAATAAATTATATATATATATATACACTCATGGACAAAAAAATTAGCGCACCAAGAAATAATTGCGGGATCGTAACGAAACTTGGTATGAAGGTATGTGTCGGGAAGATATGCAAATGATTAGAAATGCAGCGTGATTGCTCATTACATAAAGCTGGTAGAGGGCGTTTAACGTCGTTCTCCATGGAGTATAAAACAGGTAACCAGAGCTTGTTTGAGTGTGCTGAATCGTTTACAAAGGAAAAGCTGAAGTAGACATGCCATTACGCCGTTTTCGAAGACAATATGAGCAGCTATCGCAGTTTGAGAGGGGGAGAATCATCGGCATGATGGAAGCTGGGTGGTCAGCAAGGCGAGTAGCTCGTCAATTAGACCGTTCTGGTTGTGTTGTGAGGAGGTGTTGGGATCAGTGGATCCGAGAGATGTCATTTACACGAAGACCGGGCTCAGGACGCCCTTGACGGACTAGTCGTCGAGATGACTGCCACTTCGTAAGAAATGCACGCGTACAGCCAACTGCTTCATCGGCCGCCATCCCGGCACAGGTATCACCTTCACTAGGGGCCCCTGTGTCATCTCGAACCATACGAAGGCGCCTGGTTGAAGACATTTCGGATCGCGGCGCCCATTATAAGTGCTACCCTTGACACCCACCCATCGACGCCTCCGTTTGGAGTGGTGTTGCGCACGAGGAAACTGGACTGCAGCGGAATGGAACCAGGTCATCTTTAGTGACGAATCAGATTCAATCTCAGAAGTAATGACAATCGTGTTCCTGTTTGGAGACCCCGTGGTGAACGCCTCAATCCTGCCTTTGCTTTACAGCGACACACTGCTCCAACAGCTGGTGTGATGGTATGGGGTGCCATTGCCTACAATACACGGTCAACCCTTGTATTGATCAGTGGCACCATGACAGCCCAGCGGTATGTCCATGGCATCCTGGAACCACAAGTGTTGCCACTCATGCAACGGCTCCCAGGAGCCATTTTTTAACAAGACAATGCTTGGTCTCACACGGCAAGGGTGTCACAACACTGTCTCCTCACTGTTACTACCCTTCCTTGGCCTGCCCGATCCCCAGATTTGTTTCCAATTGAGCATATCTGGAATCATTTGGGACGGCGAGTTGAGCAACCCACGAGTTTGACCGAACTAGAGACAAGGTTACAGCAAATATGAAACGAAATGTCTCAAGACATCATACAGAACTTGTATGCCTCAATGCCCGATCGTATCGCATCGTGCATTCGCGCTACAGGGGGTTCAACAGGGTATTAAATCCTCCGCTCCTTTGCCTTTTTCTCTGAAATAAATGATCCTTTTTCTTTGATTTTCTAATCATTTACTTATATCAAAGTAGTGATCACGTATGTAAAATTTCGTTTCATTTTGACGTCTCCTTCTTGATGTGCTAATTTTGAGTGTATATATATGAATATGTAACTAAACTAGTGTTAGTTAAATATGTAATGGGATAAACTGTGTTTATTTGAGTTTATTTCTGATTTATACGGTTCTATATACAAAAGGCCACATTATTGCAGAAACTCAAATGGGCAATAACATCTTAGAAAAAAATTTCCGTCGAGGAACATTTTCTTTCCTGTCACCAAAATATTTCTGAAATTTTGTGGCGTAAGAATTTTAGCAACTAAAATATTGCTTATGATAATTATGATAAATATGGTTATTTTGCAAAATTTAATATCATAGGACTCTGTATGATTTGGTATGTGAATGCGCATGTCTGCTTATGTGACTCTGTTATTAATGTTACTCTTCCACTGGCTTCATCAAAAAAAATGTATAAAAACTTCTAAATGTATCAAGCATAACATTCATGTTTGCAATTATCACATGTGTGTATTGTAATATGAACTTAAAATATTTGATCTATCTCGGGAAAAAAATTATTAGCAGATTCTCTTCATCATTTATCGTACACACACAAACCGATATTATTTAAATATTAAAATAAAACCTATTTCACTCCTTTTTCAGTCATACCTTTTTTTATGATTAATAAAATTTTCATGCAAAACAGCAGCTGGTGAATTTCTGATGAAAATTCTTTGTTTATATGAAGTGGAAATTGTTATTCATTGAACCTACCCATTTTACAACGTTTTTCTGAATTTCACTTGGTGTGTGTGTGTGTGAGTGTGTGTGTCATCAAATTTTCGATCGTTAATTTAACCAACTTCCCATCAAGCTAGAGCTTTGAAATTTTGGGAATCGTTCGTATTCGCCTAACAATGCAATATTTACACGTTTGCGACAAGTTTTAACTAATATTTCAATAATTTTAATAAGTCAAAATATTCTTTCTTCTAGGCACTTTTAGGGTTGAGGAAAAAACTTCTTTCCCCCTCTGGGAACACCGGGCACTCCCCACACCACATGAGGCCTCGTAAACCTTTTGTACTCACAAAGGGGAGATACTATCTCCCCTTTACTATCTCCGAGATAGTAAGGGTTGCTGACTTTTAGTCAGTAATCATTCGCAAGAAAGAAAGTTTTTAATATTTGGCGTCATGTCTTATCACAATAATTTTTTCTGAATTCTGGTTCCCATTTTTTTTAATAGAATGACTTACAAACTTTCAAATGCATGTTTTGATTTTATGAGTATTATGAATTTTTTAATACTGTCACAAATGTCTCTTTTTAAGTGAATTTTAAAGTTAAAAATAACTAACAGTTTTAACTAATATTTCAATAATTTTCTCTAATAAACTTTGCCACTATATAAAAACGTTGTTTTTAAAAACGTTGGTTTTTATATCGAATTATTTAAATATCTATTTATATAAAATATATGTATATCACATACTATGTGCTTCAGCAATCGATAGGAAAATATAATTATGTGGAATATCAATGTTTAATAGCAACTAATTGAACTATTTCTTAAAAAAAAAAAAAAATAGTAACAGATGTAATAATTTCTATAAATTATTAAACCTTATTTCTTTTGTAATATATCACAAAATATTTCCCTTATTATATAGCAATACATCATTTTACTCAAAAAATTGTGGCACTAATTTATATTTGGTATTAAATTTTCTTGTATATCTAATCAGTCATTTAAGAATTAAATAAGAGAGAGAGCTGAAATATCATCAAAATTGCATCTGAAATGCTAAAAAAAATATTTGCTACTATCGCTTAAACATTTTAAAAAAGTTGTTCACTATTGTTTCCAAATACAACATATTATACAAAAAATATTGTCTGGTGTCTTTTTAACTTAAGGATTTGGAATACATGTGAATTATAAAACACAGTATTTTCAAAGTAAATTTATGTGATACCTTCTTGTATATAAACTATAAAAAGGGACACTCGTAATAATTTTTGCAAATTTTATCGCAGCTCGAAAAAGTTAGAATCACTATTAAAAGTTCAGAGGTATTCAGTTTATATTAATGTATAAAATTAATTAACTTTATAACAAGTTCTCTCGCATATTTCGCTTCAACCAGCCTTTTGAATTTTCATACAACGCTAATTGGTTTAGGAACCCTTTTTTATAAATAAACCGTAATTAATGTAATTAAACAGAAATACTGAAGTGTAGAGAATCGAATTGATCAGAGATAACATTTATAAAACTGCGAAGAATTTAATAATTAGAGTTAGTGCTAGAGAGCGCGATCGGAAGTTAGTAATGAAGAACCTAGACATTTACTGGCCTTCTGAAAATAAAGATAGGAATAGTGATAATGATAAGACATCATGAAGCGATGTTGGTTCGGACCCCGCTATTCAACTCTACTACTGACTCGAACCTATTTAGTCATACACACAACAACAGTTTAAGTGTCATTTTGTAATAGTCATCTTTAATTTAGGACGTTTGTAAAGATCCCTACAAACATCCTAATATACTTAACTCTTACAATTACAGGTACAATAAATATGATTTTGAATGTTGAATAGTCTTAGTTCTAAATGAAACAATTTGTCTCCATAGTCAGACTTTCTATTTGTTTGACTATTATTTATTGACTGTTTAAATACTAAAGAATCAAGCTGTAAGGTTGGGCTATTCGCGTTTTTCTACTAATCACCTTGTGGACTCATTATTATTCAATTTTAAGAAAAATAAAAACTCGACCTAATCGAAAGAAACGTGACAACGTAAATTATTTTTTCTATAGAAGTGCAATGAAGTGTTTGTAAAAAAATGGATATAAAAGTCATGCTGAAGTTAGTTAAAGAATAACAGGAGTGAGAAGGAATTGAATAGTGCTCGGAATATATTTATATGTGCGTGGAACACAATTTAATATTGTAAGAGAAAAGATCCGATTCTGCCTTGCTAAAGCAGATGATTCATTTCCGAAATTACTCTGTCTTAGGACCCGAGTATCCAAATAAGCTTGATAATTCATATTTAAGTAAAATGTGTTAGTAAACGCGTTGAGGGACCGTGAATTGGTAGAGAGCATTTCTCTTAAATAGCATCAAAAATGTTTCGAAGAATACCTCTGTGCTTAGACTTTTAAGTTGTAATTTAAGATGACGGAAGAGAGTAGAAATCGGGAGACACCACAAAGTGAAAGAAATAATCTTAGGATGTTACAGCATCAAAATAGTTAATTAACTTCTAAGGAGAAATTTTTTCACTACAGATGCTCTTTTTACACAAAACTGATTCGGCCTCTTGAAATTAGTCTAAATTTCTTAGAATTTTGCTTAAAAATTTAGGATTCGGGAGGGCTTGGAAACTAACTTCCCTAATGCTAAATTAGTGTTTCAAACATTTGATGATACAAAATTTTGTACTCAACACACAAATAATGTTTGCATCGATCAATAGATAATTTATTTTTCATTTCTAAAATTATAAAAAAAAACAGGAATTCATTCATTATTATATAAAAAATATAAATTATTAAATATAGTTATGAAGAAAAAGGTATATAAATTCATAAATCTAAAATTTCATGGAATTGCCTCCAATTATTAAGTAGAAATCGGGAAGAATTTAGGGGACATATGAAATGAACTACAATACTAAAATTCTTTGTAGAAGAAGTTAAATAATTGTTAATTAAAATATTTAATCAATCCATCAACATAATAATTTAGTTCCATATATATTACATTAGCAATGATATTGATTTATTCATCTGCAATGAGGATTGCAAAAGTTGTTAAGAACGTCATATTTTCTTCACGACTGTATAAGTATTTTAATTAGTTTGGTTATATTGTTGTCTCAATCAATCAATAACTATGTTAAATTTTTGATTAAATCATAGCATCTACTTCAATTTGACAAAGTCCTTTTAAAATAATTTAATAGAATAAAATAGAATAGAATAAAAGACTTTCATACTTACGAGCTTTGCAATCCGCACTGTGCGGCCAATCACAAACTTTCTTAACAGGGTTGAAATGTAAGGATGAAGGACATCGTCTAAGAAGCGCAGCCCCATGATTACAAACGTAAAACATGTGGCAATCCGTAGGATGTGGAAATGAAATAAGGTCTTTTCCATCCACTTCAGGACAAGATGTGAAGGGTGTAAATTTGTCAATTCCTAAAATTCAAAAAATTAATTTTTTTAATTAAGTAAATATCTAAAATACTTCCAATTATTTTATTCTGTAATGAAACAAAATCCTAATAAACTAGCTGCAATACCTCGTATTGCAGATGATTCGTGTGTAGATTATTCGCGTTAGAAAAATATTCCGTAAAACTTAGAAAATTTATCTACAACAAATTTAACAAAATTAAAATGTTTTAGATGTATTATTTGGCAACCCTGACATCCGCAGCTGACACCTCTCTTTCCACTGATCACTCGATGCGCGCTTATGCAGCGCATCCTTTTTCCGTATCTGAATAGCGTGGAAATTATGTTACAAGCCATTTAAATTCAAAAAATATTCATGACTCATACGATCTTAACACGCAATGTTGTGTAAATACTTTTAAATTTTTGTCATCGCTTAGTATACTAGACAGTTCAACAGAGTTTCGTTTTCAAGAACCAGTTATAGACTAAGCAAATGCAATCTGGCATCGCGACATGACTTCCTGGATCTCAGTTTTCAATTTATTTTAATCCATTATTGACTGGTAGTGTTTGTAATTTACATAATACAAGAAAATCAATTGAATTACAGATATTGTTGATGTCCAGGGAAAAGATGTCCAGTCCCTCATGACTGGTGATGCCGAATTCGAGACATTAGCTCCAATATGTAGAAAATATCATATGACAAATAAGAGTAAGAGAAAAATATCTCTGCTTGTCAAAAAAAAAATCACCAAGGATGTTTATGAAACTATTTAACCTCAAATTTGTGATTTTGGGCTCTTCGTGATTTTCTCTCCAATAACATAGCGGAAATTATTGCTATTTGAATTGAATAAAATTACAATTTCCTCCCGACTAAAATGAAACGTGATAAGGAAAATAAGATGAAAATAGAAGTGAATTGAATTGAGATAATGATATATATAAATGAAATAGAATTGATGAAAAATGAAAGGAGATAAAGGATAATGAATCTTGTTGATAGATACTTATAATTCAGATTGAAGCATCTCAATTAGCTTTTTGGATGAAGTGAATTTTAGTTAAGGTTTTAATATAAGATAAGGTATGTTTACTAACATCCCTCTGAGTAACAACACAAGAGCTATTGGCGACTGACCTTGTAATTTTGAACCTCGATCAAATGAAAAGAACTGATGCCTTCATCTCCAAATTTCCACCATGCCAACGGGAAGTCTTGGGACCTAAACAGATTTAACGTGCATTAACCCGCTACACGGTAAATCTTCAGTGGCATTAGAACTCGAACCCACTTCTCGACGAAACGCCGACCGCATGTCCGCGACCCGTGTTAAGATTAAAACCAGCTATTAGTGAGAATTTCGGGAATTAGAACAAGTCATTTGGTAAGCTGTGACTTCATATTTAAATTATAATCTAAGATTGTTGAGTTAAGTGGGATTCGGAAGAGAATGACCTTATCTATTATTTAATGGTTAATTATGCATTTTATCTTGTTCTTTCGTATCTTCAATAGGAGTTCAAAAATTATTGAATGTTTAATAAGAAGAAAAGATGTCATTCGGATTAAAAAATAATGAACAAGCGTTACACATTTAATAAGTATCATATAATTTTATACGTAGTTGACCAAGATATTTTTCTTACAATCAAAGGGCAGACAATCAATCCAATGGATACTTATGCATTTATTTCCATAAGTAATGGATTGCAACACCGATAAACAGTGAATTTTAGCAAATTATGTATAGCACTTATTCTCTGAAAGTAATGCATTGTTGGGGGTCTTTATGGAGGTTGTATCAATTGATTTATTGATTCAAAGAATAATAACTGTTTATTCAGATATTTTGCATCATCTTTTTCGATACTGAATTTAATACTTGGGAAGATGTGAAGATTTTAGAATCTTTAATAAAGCAAAACTACTATCAGAAATATATATATATTCATATAACTCGCTTCTGACACACACACACTTAAATTTATAACTTTTGATTTATTAAAGTTGCACTTAGAAGCAACTCGAATTTCGGCAACAAAACTCGTAATTTTGAACTTAGTCAAGTGACACCTGTGAGCTGATACCTGTGAGCGGCGGGTCTTCAATGGCACCCAGGCTTGAATCCCCTATTCCACTGAAACAACGCCATTTCTAAATTTACGACCACAATCACTAAGCTATCGCAACCACAAAAATATTAATAAAATCATTGAAACGAACTGGAGTTATTTCGGTAGGAAAATATAAGTGGGATTTCATTAAAATCTAATTAAAAATATTAATTTCATTAAAATCTGTTTAGTAGTTCTAGAGATAATCGACCAAAGCGGAAAATTCTCTTAATTTTGAACACCAGTGTATATTAAACATTGATACTATTTTTCATTTTATATAATATTTCGGATTTGTTTGCCCGTTCACGTTGTTTTAATTCATTTCGGTTTTTGTTCCTGCTACTCTAGAACAGCAATAGCCTTTTTTGTGAGGGATTTCGTACTATTAATCACACTTAAGTGATGAGAACGACACCTGAACTCTGGTACCTCGTAACTTCTAAACCACACCAAACCATAGGGGATTCCCCGCCGGGTTAATAATTAAAGCACTTCATTATCGTTTGTCCTTAATGAAGAGATCTGCCGCAAACCCTCAAATGGTCTGAAGATCTTAGTAAAAAATTCTTGACCTAACTGAATTGCTTATTCGATTGTAGGTAAATTATCGCAACTTTATCAAATAATAAATAATGAAAAGAGTTATCCGTAATCAAAAAGATTTCCTGCCCCTTTATAGAAGAATGATATTAAAAATGTGTGTATGATAATTAAGACTTTTGAGAGAAGTCATGCGTAATTTCAAGAGCTGAAAGAAAGATTAGGTAAAAGATAAACTAGTCAAAAGTTTGTTATCGTTAGAGATGACGTTATAGATACACAAAAAAAAAAAGGAAATCACAAGATGTTTTACCCTTGTGACGTGTTCATCGAAATAAATAGCGTAATTGTTGTGTAATGAATAGCTGATATCTGTTTAACAACATTCTTTTCTTCGATCTAGTTAGCAAATAATTATTTTTTTTCTTATCAAATTATTGTTATGTCTAGGCATTAATAACGATAAAAAAAAAGTAAACTTAGAAATAGGAAAAAATTACTAGCGAATGTGTAGATAATATTCCTTACAAAATTATTCATATAACTGTAATTAATTTCTGGCAATAGAGAATAAAACCGAATTGAACACACGGAAGAGTTAAAAGAAAGTGAATTCTCTCTTTAACAATGAGATTATTCAATTATTTTACAATTATTATGTTTAGAATAAAGCTTCCATCTCGATAATAAGTTTTAAACTGCACGAATGTAAACAACCCTTTTTAAAACTACGCATTAAATAATAAAATTCGAAAAAATAATGAAGCAAATTTTTTTGCAAGATTAAGCAGAGAAGGCTCTCGACTGTCTGTGTTTCATATTTCCTTCTAATCCAATCAATTGAACCGGCAATATTCAGAAAAACTCATAGGGTTTTTATTCTAAATTACTTCAAACAAGCGACTAACCTGCAGACGTATCTCTGTGTTCAGTTATAACCTTTCAATAAAAGTTTTACAACTAGTTTTTTTTTTAAATATTTTTATTACCATATTTTAACACTATAAAAAGTATTCCTCAAATTACGATAATATTCAAATTATGATATTTGTTCAACAATATATAAAAAAAATTCCCTATAACTGCATATAACATAAAATTAATAATAAAAGTGTGGTTTTTCATTTGCAAGATATTAAGAGAATTCAAAAACGCCGAACTATAATAAAATACAAACAGTAAAAGTTATTTTGCAAGAAAATAAGCATAGAAATTAGGCATTTTTATTTATTTTTAAAAATTGCTTCGAGGATAAAGGGGAGTTATCGAATCAATATATGAATGGTATGGTCATCAAAACGTGCAAATCTAAAGAATATGCCTGCCTAGTTGAACTTCAACTTACTTCAGTGCTTGGAGTGTCAACTTCGAAATATGCATAAGGTGGGGCAATTAAATAACGGGACTGCGAGTGCCGTGGCTTTTATAAACAGAGTGTGTGGGGATAGAATGTAGGCGACCTTGATGTTTTTTTTTTTTTTCTGGTGAAAATGATGCCGTTTATCTGCCTAGCTTTGCTTTTAATCAGAGCTTGAGTAGGACATTCTTGCATCGCAGTACTGTGATCGTGACAAGCTTAAAAACCACGCAGTGCATTAACAGAAATTCCTTTAAAAATCCTTCAATTGAATGTTTTAAATTATTGAAGGAAGTATTTGATTATACTTGTATGGCATACACTCGAGAGTTTGAACAGTACAAACGATTTGTTGAAGATCAGAAGTTGAACGTTCTGTTGGACCTGTGACGTCAAGAATTTATTAAAACGTTCAAAAATATTAAGAAATTATGCTGAAAGATCAACGTTTAAATATTAAGCTAGTAACAGACATGACAAACATTGAAGAAAAATACTGCTTAAGGATTTAAAAATGACGAAAGTATGCTCAAAAAGGATGCCAAAACTCTTCACGAGTAAACAATGCGCCGGCGCACAACGAGCTTTCTGTGAAACAATTATTGACAAAAATATTTCATTACTGTCCTTAATCATCGGTCGTACTTACCACATAACGCCTCCTCTATAAATAACTTCCTAGATAGATTGGACCATAAGGGAAAATCCTGCATTCTGCAGTGGATTCCTGCACATGCGGACATTGAGGGGAATGAGTGTGTTGATTCTTTAGCCAAAAAAGCAAGGAACCTTGTCCAATTTAATACTACCTTCACGCTGGCAGATGCCAACGCAGTGGCAAGACATAGACTCAAAACTTCAAGAAACCACTAGTAACAGACTTCGATTGCCCCAGGATTATAACAAGCATCATTTCTAGACTGAGAAAGGGTCACTCTAAGGTTATTAAAATTTATCCAGACAAAACAAGGTCCTATCCTTTTTGTGAGAAATGCCCTGAAGTCCAGCTTACGCCAAGGCATCTCTTGGAATGCCCGTCTGTTGCGCCAAAAATACTTAAACTCGGCTTGATCCACTCTATTGCCCCCTACAGGATATCTTATGCGGTCCTGAGACACCAGAGCTGGCAGCCGCTGTCTTGGATGCTTTGGGGGGGGGGCATTTGATATTAATATTGCTCCATATTATTTGATGTTTTCTGTGATGTCCATGGACACGAAAACAACAACAACAACGCTTTATGCGAATTCGACCTGTTACCAAAAGTGAAATAAGCGTTAAAGGGAACATGTAAGTTTAAAAAATCTTTCAGGGGGTTATCAATAAATCTGGAGTGGTATTCTGGCTTAATATATACTTCATTCTGGAGAAAGCCTGTTCACAAATATAGGCGTTACCGAATATGGAGATAATTTTCCTTCAACACTCTTAATATAACTGTAATTAATTTCTGGCAATAGAGAATAAAACCAAATTGAAATTTTGTTTTGAAACAGGGAGAGAGATTTTAGAGTATCATTTTGTAAATCTATTAATTCTTTATGCTTATTTCCATCAACAATAACACCAAAAAATTTTGAAACAAAATAAAGTATTTTTGTCGTAAACATAAACTTATATTCCATGAATTAGTGAGTGATGGCGCAGCATTAATTGAATAGTGTCTAAAACTTTCAACAACGTATTAGCTTTAAATGATAATCTAGATTGACTATTCTGAGAGATAGCTACTGTGCATATTCATAAGCCTGATCCCCATTGAATCCTTCCACGGTTCGTAATTTGGGCCAGTTGCTTTAGAACTACACAAGAGATATTGATAGAGGATGTTGTAACTTTGCGTTACTGTCAAATGATGAGAATAACACTTAACCTGGGCATCACTCTTAATCACTCTTACAACACGAGAAGAATTTTAAGTTTGGGCGTGTTTACTCTGTCCATTCAAAAGAAAAGGTCTTTAAGTGAATCGGTACCGTCATTAATGGCTAGACGACATTTGAATTTCCAAGTCACGAAAAAGTTCACATTCCAAACCACTAAGCTTCTATTACTCTTAATTAAAGCCACAAAAATTTATCTGTTACTCATTGAGTTATATTTCAAAAAAAAAAAAAAAATTCAAATAACTTCTAAATATATTTTGCACTTTCTTTTAAAAAAAATTAACACTTTATATATTGAATTCAACTTTTTAAAATTTTAATCCATCTTAAATTGGCAGAAGCTCCTGTCAAGCGAGGAAGTTCAAGCACATTCTAATCACATTAAAGTGATACAAAGAGAGTAAAAAGATATTCAAATAGACCTTATCTAATCGATAAATTATCATAACAAATATTTTAGACACAAACTGATTCTGTGTCTAAAATATCCATAGGAAACTTTCATTTTAATCAATGTGTATACCTGATAACATAGCTGTTAATCAGGTATACACATTGATTAAAATGAAAATTCTGCAAAATATAAATTTATTTAAAAAATTAAATTTGCTGGCCCAAAAAACCAGAAAATTCTCCACCTTCTGTACATAATTAATAACAATTCTAAGATAATAAAGCACATTAAAGAACTAACTTGTCAGACTTTAAAAAGAGGAATTCATTACTACGATGATATATTTAAAGGGCAGCAAACCTTCTGTGCATGCTCTTTGAGACACGCATTTCTGTTCAGCTCCGAGGAACACTTGCCCCATAGGACAATAGTATCGACGGGGTCCTTCCTGTGTACAAATTAAAGCACTTCTGCAGTTTGTAGGATCAGGTATCAAACGAGGAATTTTTCCAGAAGTTGAAGCGGGACATTGTGGGGCCCATGCCGAAAGAGGCGATGAAACAATTGTTGCAGGTAATATCACTCCAAGCGATAAGTAGAACACAACCAAGAATTTATCCATAGGAAAGAAGCAGACCATAATGAATTTCTTACTATATATAAAGAAAAAAGGATTTATATATTATTAAATATATACCTCGACGCTCCAAATTTATAAATATTGTTATACGAAATAATACTTCATATATCTATCCTAGCAAATAAAATCTATTTCACTTTCTACTTTTTTAAGAAAGGTATTCTTTGCAATGTTTAATACTAAAGATGCTTTCTTTCTGTCACTTTTTTTTAAAGTAAAGTAGTACCTATTGCAAGGGACACCTCCATTTAAAGAACAATTCTGTTGATCCCGGGCCCTTTGAATAAGGACACACCTCTTAAAGTATTTACCTCTTTTTGAAGTACATTGAAAAAAAGTTTCAAAAATAAGATAAAAGTAGAGAAATGAATAAAAATATAAATACTCTTTGTTAGTCTTTTGAAGTTTCAAAACCAAATTTGAGCTCAATGAAAGATAATTTTGTGACAAGAGTACTCCAAAATGAAAGTTAATCCCTCTTTTTTGAGATTTACTTTTCAATAGAGTAACGGATAACAACACACTGGAAAGCAAGTTATTGTGGAATCAAAATAATATTTCAACTTCAAAGAATTCAGAATCCAGTTTTCAGTAAGAGGAAGAAAACAGTGTTAGCAAGTTATATGGCAATCCAAGACCATGAAGCAGGCCTTTTAAGAAAGCGGCTTTCAAATTACAGTTTCGAGTACTCTAAGTGAAAATACTACGGATGAAAATGAATTGGTTGAACTTGTCAGAATTAACGGTAGTGCTCAAATGCAAGAATATTTAGCAATCGATGAAAATTATGTGCTGAAGACACCAATGACGATGTATTTTATTTTATTTGAACTGAATATGATGATGTGAGCATTAATAAAAATAACTTGGAAAGCACTGAGGTATACGACGAAGAGCTAGACGAAAAGTGTGACATTAAAAACTACACAGATATGCCTTAAAATGCACTTCCCAATTAAAATCATTCATAATAAGTGCTGGTAACTGTGAAGGTCTTAAGATCATCAATGACTTCAATACCCCCGCGGAAAAAAAGTACTAATCCACAGCCTTTCAAACAATCCCGTGTAACGGATTATTTTCGAAAATTTCTGTAAATAACTACTAAACTCTGCTGTTCATTTCATACATTTTTGCAATAACTGAACCTTCTTAATTAAGAATTTTCATTTTCATTAGCTTCAAATTCAAATAAATGCCTGTGACTAAATTACTTATTAATATTTAATTTATTTAAAGCTTTATATAATCTGAATTTCTAATTAAATTACATTTTTAATTTTTATCCACTGAAGAAGGGACAACCCTATTTAAGGGACAAAAAATCCGCTCCGGCGGGTGTCCCTTATTGATAGGTATCTATATCTATTTCATATTTATTTCTACCTACTGAATATCTTTTTTTCCCCTCTCGTAATTCTTGCTCCGGTCTTAAATAAATTGGTAATCAGAAGGAATTTTTTTAAAAAAGATCTGTAATGAAAAAACGTGTAAAAAATATGCATTCCTTTAAAATTGGAAAACTTATTTAGCATCATAAAAAAAGAACCATTGTATTTCTGCTATTTCTTAAAAATTAATTAAATTAGTTGAATTACTTTTAATGCAAAATATTTACAATTTTTTTTTACTTGATTATGAATTACTTCCAAAGCATTCCTTGATTGTAAATAGCTCAATAAAATTTTAATTTCAAGTATATTCATATTATTAAATTTAAATTAATTAAGCAAATACTAAGAGAAAAAAATAGGATGCAGCTATTTATAAAACTTGATTTAAGTGGTCATAATACCTTTATACAATGCATTTTTAAATATTGTTGGCTCAAAAATTAACAGAATTTTTTAAAATAAACATCCGTAATGCAAGAACTGAAATACTTAAAGAAAAGCATTTTAAGAGAATTCTTCTGTTTCCTTTTTAAATAATTGTATGAAATATTTTTCCCAAGTAAATAGTGACTGGACGTCTTATAAGAATTAAAGACAACAAAGCTTACAAAGACGAGTAATAAAATTCCAAATTATGTGACTATGTAGTTCTTTTAACATTTAGTACAAAGAAATAACTGTTTTCTCATATAAGTATTAATTCTATTCTGTTAGACACCCCTTTCGATAGTTCGAACTTTCACTTTATATAATGTATGTATTACAAATATTGATAAGGTTTCTCTTTTTCGGTGTCTGAGATACAAATATATAATTTTTAATAAAGTAACATCAATAACTAAGTTTTCTTATTTCATTATATTATCATTCGTTATATAAGCTATTCATTGAAGCAAATAAATTCTAAATATTTTTTCCATTACAAACCATTGTTCTCTGTTTGATACAAAAATGATTTAGTTATTCGGCTTAAAAACTTCATTGCATGGTTGATTTGCAAAAAGAAAAAGAAAAGAAAAAATAATAATTATTAAAAACTTATTTCTATAGCAAATAAAATTTAAGAATATGCGAGCAATGCTTGTTGGAATACGTACCGTTTATATGCAACGATGTACACCAAACAAAAGAATTAATCAAAATAACGTTATTAAATATTCTCCATTAATAAAAGACAGATACAGATAATTATGATAAAAACTATTTGTTATCATTTATTTACAAAGCGCGTGAGTACTTTACATCAAAATGAAACTAATATCAATCGTAATCAAAATTATCTTTCATAGACTTATCTAGTCTTATAATGATGATGAAGCGATTTCAGAATAAATTTTAAGTTGTTAAAACTTATAGATGAAGATTTCGAATCAAAATATTTTCCATTCAGAAGGAAAAAAGTTAAAACACGAAAGATACCTTTCTAATTATTTAAAAAGTGACGGTAAACAAATTTTAAAATACTAATAAACAATGTTAATAAAATGTAAAATTAATTATGTAATGAAAAAAATAGTATACTTTTGTTGAAAAATATTTTTTCAAAAATAATTCTGACATCTTATAACCTAAATATATTAACCGCATAACCTATTCTGATGCTCAAAATCTTTAAAAAATTTCACTTTTGGTGGATTATTTCTGAAGTACCGGACACATTTTAAGGAATTTGGGTGTGTAAATAAGTTGATACATACAAATATAAAGCCGAAATAAGACCCATACATTAGCTGTAGTATATGCACATAATCGTGTGTATGGTTCGTGTGCCGAAAAGTCTAAACGAGAAGTTGCATAATGGAACAAAAAATAGGTTAATAGGGAGGATGGCTCTTCTTGAAGTTACACAGCTTTCATAATGTGAATTTATACAGCTAATGAGACAGTTTATTGGTCTCCGTAGTAGTCGGTCCTTCTCCTCCAGCAGATCCTGGATGATTCTGGGAAGGGGAAAGAAAATTGTAGTTGCCAACCCAAGAGCATCCCAACAAACTCTATTCGGTTAAAATCTGATGGTCTAGCTGGCCAATCCATCCGATGAGTATCCTATTCTTTTTAGATATTTGTCGGCCAGATGAGTCCTGTGAAGACGAACATGTTTAACCATAAAAACGAAATTAGGGCTGATTGCATCCCTGAAAAAGGGGACATTGGGTTTTAAGATTTCATCCATAGAGCTCACAGAAATCCCATCAACTCTGTCAAGGACTTGAAGGGCTGTCCATGACAAGATGACCTGTCCAGCCATCAAAACTCCGCTGTCATACTGATCTCTTTCTCGGAGGCGATGTAGCGGGTTCCTTCCAGATAAAAATGAGCCGAGATTCAATGGTTTTCCAATTTTGAACTGATAAAAATCAAAGTGACATAAATAATATAGAATTAGGCATGAATAACAGTTTGAGTAAAATTTTGGAGAAAATGTAGCATCACCGGTTCAAACATGTAAGATATATCATGGTCAACAATTTAACTCACTAATTTCCTTAACATATATGTGGCGGCTTCCAACGTCATTTTGACTGCGGAGCTGTAAGAAGATTTGAAGAAAAGGAAAAAACGATCTTTTCTCCACTCACTTAAGTTTCAAATTTGTAAATGTTAGGTTTGAAATAAATGAATAGTTCTTTACCTCTCAAAAAGAAAGTAAATGTTACGAAAAAAATCGTTCGCTTAAATGATTATGGAACAGATTTGCTCCTGTGCGATTGGCAACAAAAACATTATTTTTATGTGTTGTTCTAAATTATTCAATCGGTCTACTGTTGTAATGATTGAAGATGTTTCTGTTTGGATTAAAATAAATATTATTTAAAATCTCCAACATTTGAAGTTTCTTTTAAGAGGAGTATAGTCCGTTTTCAGTGTGGCTAATTAATTTAATGGAACAGTTTTGTGCAGCTGAAGTGAAATGTTTAATGTAACAGCCCTCCGGAAAGACAGAAAAGTTTCTTGCATTCCGCACACCTTCTGAAAGGAAATTATGGGGAATTGATGGTTTTATCAACACACCACTTCCCCATATGTATATTGTTTTACGCATTTTATTAACAATTCCAATCTCTGTAGTACAGCAGAAAGATCATTTTCAAAACCGAAAATAATTGAAAATTACCTGAAATCTACTGGATAAGGAAAGATTGGCAAACCTTGAAATTATTACTGTTGAAATTGATATTTTACAAAAATTAGATATAGATTTATTAAAAATCAGTTTACTAAAAGCAAAACCCGAAAAACTCAATTTCTATAATTTAAACTCCTACCAAATGTTGAAATTATTTTTCTTAGAATTGCTTCAGTTTATTTGTGTATTATATGTATGTTATACGCCCTGTTAATATGGTCGAACGCAGTTTATATGAAAATAGATTTAATATTTTAATATAATTTAATGTCAATGAATAATTAAAATAAAATTTATTTACTCTTACGTAAATTTCTACAAAACATATCTCTCTTAAGCTACAAATTTTTCAAACATTTAACATTCTACAAATGTAATTTAATTTGTATCTAATTGTAAGATGGTAGTGTTCAACAATATACTCGTATTTGGTATTAAATGTGTGAAGTATATCATTTCGCTTCGCTTGTAATGTTAATTTTTTATAATATAAACATATTTATAATTCTTCCATAAATGTGTTTGAGTTTTAACAAAATGCATAATGTTTACACATTAAAAAAAATTGTAAAACTTTTTTTAACTTTTCATTTCTTTGGAAAGTGAGAATTATTCCATGTTTCGAGAACGGCGCCAAGTCGATGATCCTACTATATCATATTTTTATATCAATAAAACTTTATTTCAAGTGTTAACCATAAGCCATTTCCCCCTAATATCACCATTATATAAAGGCGCTCATTAGCCACTTGCACGACGGAGCTGATTTGGCTTGGTACTGGATAACTGCTTAAATGCAAGCAAACTTTTTTTTTGAGGCAAAACTGAAAACAGCTCATTCACACCAAACAGTTTTTAGACTCCATTCAACTACGCAGTTATAAAGTTAAAAAAAAAAAACACGAAATAATTTTAACAATGATTTATTAGTCACATTGAATATGCTTCTAATCTGCAGGCACATAGGCTGCTAAGCTGTCCTCTTGTCCGAACTTGGAAATTGCAAAGTAGAATGACTATTATGAAATGCTTTCAATTTGAGAAAGTGAGTTACAAAATTCTTGGTAGAAATTTCTTTACTGCCGAAGGCTGTTAGCACAGACAAAGGGAATTAGGAGGGAAAAAATCCAAAGATCTTGATGTTGACGATCTTGGAAAAAATGCCATGCATTTTTAGTCTGAAGTTTGTAGTTTAAATTGGTTGCCCAAAATTGGTTTGTGAAAAATTTAAAATGGTTTAATGAAGCAATGCCTCAATGCAATGTGTAATGAATATAATCATCGTTGTGTGTGCATAACAGTTTTAAAAATGAAATAGATAGTCACACTTATCTTAGAACATAGATTAAAAGTAAATATCAGCATCTCTCAAGGCACTATTACATTTTATTCATATATAGAAAAAAATCAATATAATTTTAGGTTAAAACTATGATTATATAACACACACATGTATATATATATATATATATATATATATATAGGAGAAATCTGTTGAGGTGTAGTAAAAAAGTATTTCGAAGCATCCAATTCAATTTTAAAGAAATTTTTACAAATTTTTCATATAGCACGCTCACATTTACATCCCATCAAAAATCATATTACAAACCCACGCTGAGGCCAACAATCGCAAAACAGACAAACTGGGAAACAAACGTATTGTCACAAACAAACGAAAAACAAAGTATTTGTCAGAAATTAGGCCTCTCTGTGTGTATAATATTTTCTTTTGCTTGTGAGCAAGCCGCCAGAATTTCTAATGTAAAGTGATTAACAGTGGTGGCGCAGTGTATGCTGGGAAGGCGAGAATATAGTTCTTATTTCTCTTCTGTGCAGACTGTTATCCAGTATAGTCAATAAATGTATCTTCTGTATGGATTCGCCCTTTTCCCCTGAGTTTTGACCTCGAATTTATTTTAGAACGATAAGTAATATAGGGTAGAAATTCAGTCGTATTTGTGAAATTTATTGGCCCCGGGACAGGGACTCGAGGAATATAGAGTGAAAGGGTAAAAATTTACGTTAAACACTGCTATGGAAATTTTAAAGGCAGGACGAACACAGAACTGCATTTTCTCGGAGTTTTCGCATCCCTTAACAAGGAACTGGAAAGTATTCAAACGAATGAGGATGTTTTAGAGTTATATATACTAGATCAATTAGAAGATAAATTAAAGAGAATTTGTGAAGCTGATAATGATATTCTTAATCAAGTGTTAGAGGATGGTGTTTCGCAGGATATAAATAACAAAGAATTTGAGGCTTATGAAGCATACGTTGACAGATTCATAAGTTGCAAAACCAAAGAGAAGAGGATTATGCTAGAATTGGAAATTCAAGTGACACAAATCATGAGAATAGAGAATTATGAAGTTAAACAGGATTATCATTGAAAGCATCTGATGAAAATCCTGGTGAATGGATCAGCTTTTGGAATACTTTTGTGAAAATACATGAAGACCCAAAATTAGATGATCATACGAAATTCGTGTATTTAGTCCAAGGAACGGTTCCGAAATCGAAAGCTCGGGATATAGTTGAAAGTTTTTCTACTATTGCGGATAACTATTCTAAAGCAATAGAGCATTTGAAAAACAGATTCGGTTGTGAGGATATTTTGATTTAAGTCTATGTTAGAGATCTTTAGCAGCTGGTTTTAAACAAAACCAACAGCCGAAGTAAAGAATTTAATATGTAATCGCTCTGTGATAGCTTAGAAACAAAACTGCGTTTGCTCAAATCCCTCGGAGTCACAGAAGGTAAATATGCCAGCATTTTATTTCCGCTCGTCTAATCATGTCTTCCTTTTGATGTTTTGCGGATTTGGAAAAGGGAACGAGAGAAGTTGAACTCAGGTAAGAATGAATTAAAATCTATTTTTGAATTTTAGAAGATGATTTGATTGTTGGTAATACTTCTAAAGATAAATCATTTGCTAAGAAATACGAGGAATATTGTATCTTTTTCTACAAATTACATTCATCAGAGAAATGTTTTAAAGTTTGTTCTCTCTCTTATGAAAAAAAAAAGAATTTTGTTTTAAAAGAGGGATCATGTTTTGTTTATTTAAGACGAAATCATATTTCTCATAACTGTAGGGCTAAATGTAAATTTATTGTTTGCAATGGAAGGCATCTAGCAATTCTATGCCAAAATAACAAAACCAATAAATCGGCATCAGAAAATAAGAAACCAAAAGCAGAGAATTCTGATAATATTTTAAGCAGTCGAATAAAAAGTTCTAATACTCTGTTATAGACTATAATAGTGCGAGCTAAAAATGGTAACAGGGAAAAAATGGTGTGAGCTATCATTGATTCTTGCTCAGAAAAATCTTACATAACTGGAGATATTAGCAAATTTTTAAGATATGATAGTTGTGGTGAATGGAAATTGATTCATAAGTTAATTGGGGATGTTGAGACAAAAGAAAAGGTATATCACTTAAAAAAGTAAAATTAAGTTGTGTTTATAATGAATATAATTGTCAAAATTTTTGTTTGAATGAGCTTGTTAAATTTTCAGATGTGAGAAGAGTACCGAAAAGTCCGTGGTTATCTGAAATTAATTTTAGAATAAGAGTTACTGATTTAGAAATTATTTCCTTTGAAATCGGGAATAATATAAAATTGTTGATAGGAGCCGACGTTGCCAGAAAACAGTTAACTGGGAATATAAAAATTCTGAATTCTGGTCCGATTGCCAGACAGATAGAACCAGACCCAGTTAATGGGTAGGATTCCCGTAAATGGTATGGATTCGCTAACGGCTATATTATTATTAATAAATGAAAGCTCTACATCTAATTAGTGGAAATCAGATATTTTAGGCATTACTGACCCTACGGAGTCCAAAACAAAATTTGAGAAACATGAGTAGACGATGCATTTCTTTAAGGAACAGGTACTAGGGGTCCGGAGGGAAGGTATGAAGTTGCATTACCTTGGGTTTTAAACAAATTTAGTCTCCCTTAGCTGAAAAGTATCTCTTTAGTACTTGCAGAAAATCGAAAGATCAAAATAAAACAGATGATTATAGAAAGGTATTCGATTCATGGAGTACTGGAAAATGTCGTAGAAAGAATAAATGACAATAGTAAGAATTCCCAGGTTCATTACCTTCCCCATCGAACTGTATTCAAAGAATCGAGTGATACCACTAAAGTAAGATCAGTTTTCTACTCCTCGGCCCGTGTCAAAGGACACCCCTCCTTAAATGACTGTTTGGATAAGGGTCCAAATTTTGTCGAGGCAGATAGAGCTTTTGCGGAATTAGACTGGAATCAAATTTCTACCGCTGCTACTCTCCGTAGAATTCGTTGGAAATTTAACCCTCCTACAGCAGCCTGGTGGGGAGGTTGGTGGGAGCGGTTGATCTAGATATTGAAAGGAATATTGAGAAAAGTTCCGGGAAGAGCTTCACTAACTTACGAAGAACTTATCACACTTCTTTGAAATTATAACAGATAATGAATTTGAGATAATGAATTTGAGACCCTTAATGAATTTGAGACTTTAACATATGTAACAGAAGACATAGACAGTTTGACCCCATTGACACCGGTTATGTTCTTATTAGAAGCAAGGAATTCAGATGTTGAAGGTATGGATGCAATGGACACTCAAGAGATGAATAAGAGAATCAAATACAGGCAGGAGGTGAGAAGCTATCATCGTGAAAGATTCCGTGTAGGATATCTTGGTCAGTTACAACAAAGGACTTCACACCGATCGCAAGTCAAAATCCTAACTGTTAGTGATATTGTGCTCTTAGAGAGAGTGACAGTAAAAAACATATCTAATGGCCATTGGCTCGAGTATTGGAACTGATTCCTGGAAATGATGGTTGAAACAGAGTGACACGTATAAAGACTCAGTGAATGACTGTTCCTGATAGATTGTATTATGATTGAACATTTTGAACTTTTGATTGAACATTTTTGAACTTCTGCGCAGTCTTTTACGTGGTGTTGTAGAGATATAGGGTAAAAATTACGGTCGTATTTGTGAAAATATTAGCATCCGCTGCTTGCAAGAAATCGTAGTGTCATTGGAATATAGATAAATATACATTCTAACACAAATAAAAAGGAAAAATGAGAAATATAAGAACTGTGACGTCTCGATTCCTCACCTGTTAAGATCTTTTTACGATAGTAAAAAATATTTCTAGTAAACATATATTTCTTAAAGAAATATCATTATATATAAATGAGATGTTGAGAAAAAATATTCTAAAATTAGAGAAAAAAAAACAACATCAGTTTTTTTCTCTTTAAAATAGTTTATTTTTGCTATCCGTATTCTACTAATCAAAATATGTGTTTATGGCATCACTAACCCTCATCATACCAAAACAAATGTATGAATAATTACACACAAAAAATAATTTACACATAAAAAAAATGACAAAACAACAAATGAAAAAATTTTACAACACAAGCATTTTTAAATTCAGAAAATACTTATAACACAAATTAACTTTTAATTATGAAACATTTCTAACAAGTATATCAGTAACTTCATGTAGTGACTCTCTGTAACGGATAAATATAAATTTAAATAGGTTTTTTTTCCTTTAATACTTTCAAAGCTTAACGCTGTCGTTCACTGTCAGGCATTGTAGATAATTCAGTAAAGTTATTTATTGTCAAAGAACTATTTAAACTGCTGTTTGTAGAAAATGCAACACCATGAAGGAATCATCAGAATCAAATGAAATTCGCAGCAAATGTCAATTATAGGATATTATGCAAATTAATAAAGTTTCAGAGCCATCGCGCGTGCGCGGCGCGCGCAGCGCCCTCTGAATTGATGCTGAAAGCGTATAAATAAAGTGCTGTAGCGGGACGTTGAAAAAAGTCTATGATTATTTGTTAGTGGCAAACGTTTAGTGAGACCTGAGTATGCCTCCACGACGGAAGAATAAGAAATTCAAGCAACTTACGGAGTTTGAACGAGGGAGGATAATCGGCCTTCGAGAAGGAGGATTTTCCTATCGCGCAATAGCAGCTCGTATGCAGCGGAACAGTTCCACAGTGATGCGAGTTTGGAAGCAGTGGACCGACGAGCACCGAACAACTCGAAAAACAGGCACTGGACGACAGAAGGTGACGTCAGAGCGCGATGATCGACACCTGCTCCGCATGGCGGTGAATGATCGCACAGCTTCCTCCAGGCAGCTGGCAGCACGTTGGTCTACTGCTACAGGTGTACAATTGTCGGCTTCGTCAATTCGTCGTCGTCTGCTGCGCCGTGGATTGCGTGCAAGGGTGCCTTTATACAGGATTCCCCTCACGGCGAATCATCGACGGCTGCGTCGGCAGTGGGCTCTTGAGCACAGAGACAGGCGAGCTGATTGGCACCAAGTTGTCTTTTCAGATGAATAACGCTTCAATTTGTGGACCCATGATGGCCGTGTTCGTGTTAGACGTTATGCCGGTCAACGCTGCCTTCCTGAGTGTATTATTGAACGACATAGTGGTCGAACACCCGGAGTTATGGTCTGGGGTGCGATTTCGTATCATGGACGATCCAATTTGATACGAATTGAGGGTAATCTCAATAGCAACAGGTACGTCCGTGAAGTGCTACAGCCCGAAGTCGTTCCTTTCCTTCAAGGCATCCCTGGAGCTATCTTTCAGCAGGATAATGCACGCCCACATGTTGCGCGGACTGTTCGAGACTTCTGTTCAGCACAACGCATGCAACTTCTTCCTTGGCCTGCTTATTCACCGGATATGTCGCCTATTGAGCACGTGTGGGATATGGTTGGTCGGCGTCTCGCTCGTGATCCGCGTCCTGCAGTTTCCAAAGACGAACTTTGGTTGCGCATACAAGCGATATGGAATTCTCTTCCTCAAACAGATATTCAACATCTGTTTGACTCCATGCCACGTCGTATAGCAGCACTTATTGCAGCGCATGGTGGCTGCACCAAATACTGATTTCGGACGCTTAATTTGTTTCTTTTGTTTTGAAAATTTCATCATTTATTTGTATCAGTACAAGTCGTTTCTGCATTAAATTTCATTTGATTCTGATGATTCTTTCATGGTGTTGCATTTTCTACAAACAGCAGTATACATTCTCAGCTACACTTGAAATTCCATCATCACTGAGATAATCAACTTTTTTTACGTTTTTGATGTTTTATAATTTGATTCATTACTCGAAGAAGAATCTTCACACTCATGAAAATGTTTACTTTCAAAATCCATAGCCAATAGCGCTCGTGTTGCTTCTGGTACGACGTTCATAAAACCAATCATGCAATCAATTCAACAGCCATTGAGATAACATTATCTGAAGACTAAAATAGTAGATTTAGAAATAAAGCTTTTACGAAATTTCGATAACATATTAGCATTATACTCACTTTAGAGTTCAAGACTAAATGGGGTTTTTTAAAACCTAATTTTAGGTTTTATTAAATTATCCACAAGAGAAGTAAATTGAATCATTACGTCAAATTCTCTACACTGGATACGATCAATCACGCAAAGGGCTGACGTCAAAGCTCTTTTATGTGCTAGCTTTATTTATCAGCTTTAATCGACTAATCCAAAATTAACTGTATTAGAGTTTGTTATATTTCTTTCTCTCTCGGACTAGAAACCTATTTTTAGATCATTATAAAAACTAAGTTTAATGATCTTTTTGATATTCCATGGTATATATTCATGAGTGATGGTCGAGTTTAATGGCGCAAGAGTCAAAAGTGACTAAGCTGCGCCAAACAAGGTAATGCTGTGATCTAGAAGGAAGAAAAAATTGAAAAGACAAACGAGTGAGCGAAAGTATTTTAATGGCGCGAAAACCAAAATGGGGCCACGCTGCGCCAAAAATATGTGATCTAAACGTGTGAATGAATTGAAAAGAGATGAAAATTGGTTGACAAGAAGGAGGGTTGAAAAATAGAGAAGGATCGCTAAGGTATATCGGGGGAGTGTTACTCGTTTACCCAAGATAGTAAGAACCCATGGGAAAGAAAAAGATCATTGGGGTCCCTCGGTGTAATGATGCCCGTAACAACCTGAAGAAGGCAAGTCTCTGAGCTCCCCTGATATAATCCCAAGAGGAAGCTATACCTCCAGATACTGGGTACCCATTTTAGTCGCTTCTTATGACATGCATGAGCTACAGTATGATTATTCTTTCACACCCGGGTGCTTAGGATTATTGGTAAAAACGTTATCATTAAGGTATTCATGGAGAGAGAAATCTGATTCAGTGTGATGAGTGGAATGTGAGGATTATTCCAAAAAATTTCAAAAGCAGCATCGAGTCGATAACCCCAGTTTTTTAGCAATGATTTCAACAAGATTTGCCTGGCTGTGAGCGGAGAGGAGTCTATCGATCCTTTAATATACTCCTGAATCTCAATATGTTTAACAAAACGAATATCATAGGTCTAAGAGAAGGCCATCTAAAATGAAATGACGCTTATATGTCCACTGGGTGTGAACAAAAAAAAACCCTTTATTTGCATAGTAACTTTGGATACATTTCACACGTTGCTCAGTTACATACATTCATGGACTAAAAAAAAATTAGCGTACCAAGAAATAATTGCGGGATCGTAACGAAACTTGGCATGAAGGTACATGTCGGGGAGATATGTAAATAATTAGAAATGCAGCGTGATTGCGCATTACGTATAGCCGGTAGAGGGCGTTTAACGTCGTTCTCCGTGAAGTATAAAACAGGTAACCAAAGCTTGTTTGAGTGTGCTGAAGTAGACATGCCATTACGCCATTTTCGAAGACAATATGAGCAGCTGGCTCATTTTGAAAGGGGTAGAATCATCGGCATGATGGAAGCTGGGTGGTCAGCTAGGCAAGTAGCTCGTCAATTAGACCACTCTGATTGTGTTGTGAGGAGGTGTTAGGACCAGTGGATCCGAGAGATGTCATTTACACAAAGAACAGGCTCAGGACGCCCTCAACTGACCACTCGTCGAGAAGACCGCCACATCGTAAGAAATGCACGCGTACAGCCAACTGCTTCATCGGCCATTTTCCAGGCACAGGTAGCACCTTCACTAGGGGCCCCTCACGTGTGCTGCCGTTGACGCGCACCCATCGACGCCTCCGTTTGGAGTGGTGCCACGCACGAGGGAACTGGATTGCAGCGGAATGGAAACAGGTCGTCTTTAGCGACGAATCCAGATTCAATCTCAGAAGTGACGACAATCGTGTTCCTGTGTGGAGACCCCGTGGTGAACGCCTCAATCCTGCCTTTGCTTTACAGCGACACACCGCTCCCACAGCTGGTGTAATGGTATGGGGTGCCATTGCCTACAATACACGGTCACCCCTAGTATTGATCCGTGGCACCATGACAGTCCAGCGGTATGTCCATGACATCCTGCAACCCCATGTGTTGCCACTCGCACAACGGCTCCCAGGAGCCATTTTTCAACAAAACAATGCTCGGCCTCACACGGCAAGGGTGTCACAAGACTGTCTCCGCACTGCTACTACACTTCCTTGGCCTGCCCGATCCCCAGATTTGTATCCAATCGAGCATATCTGGGATCATTTGAGACGGCGAGTTGGGCATCCCACGAGTTGGAACGAACTAGAGGCAAGGTTACAGCAAATATGGAACGAAATGTCTCAAGACATCATACAGAACTTGTATGCCTCAATGTCCGATCGTATCGCATAGTGCATTCGCGCTACATAGGGTTCAACAGGGTATTAAATCCTACGTTCTTTTGCCTTTTTCTCTGAAATAAATGATCCTTTTTCTTTGATTTTCTAATCATTTACTTATATCAAAGTAGTCATAACGTATGTAAAATTTCGTTTGATTTTGACGACACCTTCTTGGTGCGCTAATTTTTTTTGTCCATGAGTGTACTTTTCATCAATTAAAGTCCCAATCCTTAGTTTTTAGGTTTTGAAAAGAAACAACTAATAAAAATACTTTTTACAAAAGTTCTTCACTTTTTAAATTATTATGTGACTTTTCGATCACCCCGGATAAATAAAAATATCAATTCATTTACTCTTATCTGCTAAAAAGATACACCAGTTTCACAAATGCTACACCTTTTACTATCACTACACCTTTGTTCTTAAATTTTCCTTAAAGATACAAAACATAAAGATTGTATTTAAAACTTATCGAACTCGATAGATTATTTTTCCACTTCAACTTCTATCTGATTTCTACATTCGCTTTTGCATTTGTCAAAATTTCGATAAAAGATAATTTTATGCCAGATAAGGACCTATTATTTTACTTAGCTTTTTATCATAAAGATTTTAATTGTGAAGAAATTCCATCAAGAGGCGCAATTTTATTGGTCTATCTACCAGTTTTGTAATAAATATTGCAGATCTAAATAAGGAATGTTAGATTTCCTCGAATACTTTACATTATTTTTAAATATAATAGTTGTTAATTATTTTTCATAAAAATAAAGAATGGTTCACAACAAAGTCACAGCTTGTTTCCAGAAAATGAGAAAAATTTGTTGTATTTTAAGTAGGTGAAATTATAAATAATAGAATGAGTTACGATTGTAATAGATGTTGTCCCATAGCATTGCAAATAGTTCTAAATTGAAAAAAATTGAAGGTTTGATTAAGAATTTTTTTGTATCATGATGATGACTAGAAAATGCATCTATAAGAAGAAAATAAAGATAAAACTCAAAGGATCCCCCAACCGGAATTCAAAAATAATTTCTGAATAACTAATTGATCTAGTTTCTATTTTATTCATGTGGCCCTAGTAGCCTAGTGGTCATGGTCGGCGGTTTTCATTGAGACCAGGGCTCGAACCTTGATGCACATTAAATCTGTCGGGCTCAAAGTCCTCCCATCGACATGGTGCAGAAGTTTGGAGAAGGAAGTGCCAGCTCAGGTATCGTCTTCGTCACTCGATCAAGGTTTAAAATTACGAGTCCGTTGCCCTCGTTTTGATTCTAGTGCGACGTTAACAAAATCAATTATTTTGTTTATTAAAAGAACAAAATATAAATAAGAAGGAATTTATTAATGGGAGTTCTTTGGATAGTAAAAATGATTATTTTCGTTCTTCAACTTTGTTTTCTTATTTTATAGCCGTTTTACACTCTCATATCACGTTTCCCGCCATTCCGATTTAGATTTTCTTTATTATTCGCATAACTAATTATGTTTAACTTTTAGAGAAGATGTTCGGGCTAAAAGTATCCAAAAGTTATATTATTACTACCCATTAGAATATAATACGGTTTTCTTTGTGGATTCCAAGGCTTTTTTTAACGTGGATTTTTTTTACCTCACATTATAACATTGTCTGGGTCAGTTGTAACTTTGGTTCAAAACTTTAAAAACTTTTTTCACACATTTTAAAGCCCTCAACAGAGCAGAAATTTTCCATGATTGTTTTGGATGACAATGCGATAATTTAATTATAATTAATAAAAATTAATTGATTAAAACTAATTATTTAAAGAATTAAATTGTACGTCAATTTTCTCGTCAAGTCGCCAAATCCGTCGTTTAATAATTTACTGTTTGCTTTAATTTTAATTACGTGTAATTGATATACTATTCAATTTAAAAATTTATCGTTTGCTTTCATTTGAATTACATGTAATTAAATTACAAAGAATTAAATTTTACGCCAATTTTCTCGCCAAGTCGCAAAATCCGTCGTTTAATAATTTATTATTTGCTTTAATTTTATTACGTGTAGCTGATATACTATTCAATTCAAAAATTTATCGTTTGCTTTAATTTGAATTACATGCAATTTAATTGATTAACATAATGCTTAATTGAGCTAAAAAAATTTACATGTATTTATTTCAGATGATAAATTTAATAAATATCAAATAATAAATTATTAAAACTAATTATTGAATACATTCAATTTGTCTCAACGTTATCTTTTGTTCAAAACTTAAGGAATAAAAAAATTATGTTATGCAGAGCGTGAAGTTTGAAAGAAAATCCATGTTCAAAAAAAACTCGTTTTTTATGGTGTTATTTTCCTTTCGTTCGGTTAGTCGCGCTAATACACGAGTATCGAGTATAATTTGTCAAAAGTAGAATTTAGTTTGACGCACGTCGGGTCTATAGGCCGGCCATATGGGAGTTGCTGCGGATGCTATGCACCAGGATCCCAGCATGATCAAGAACTAAAATAATGTACTTTTGCACATGAAAACTTGACAATATTCCTTTCGTTGCCAGTATGGCGTAAAGTTCATTTTATAGAAAATATTATTATAGACCTATGAATTTCGACAATCTCTTCTCTCTCTCAAACCAATTCTTGAATATGTGAATGGTTAGTTTTTGTTATTTGATTCGGGGAACACCCGAATATCCCCACCTAAATTGAACTTTTTAGTCAAGTATGTTGTTAGAACGCTTACTCGTAAATGCACTTCCTATATTAAGTATCGAACAAGAAATTGCAAAAAATCGTAATTTTTCTGAAGCAATTAATGTATTAGCAAAAACAAAATAATGCATTAAATAAAAATACATTAATAATATATGTTCGTGTTTGTAATTTTTTTTTACTTCACAAAAAATTTACGGTTCCAAATGGTTTCTTGCAGCCAGACCCCTTTATAAAGAAGACCGACTCTATCTATAGATAACTTTTCACTGTACGACACGTTCTTAGTTTTATTGTGAAAACTTACATTTTATTAGTTTAATTATGACAATCCATACCAATATTCAATCAAATGACCTCTAAAAAAAAAGAAAGCTTGATGTTCGCGATTTTCAAAATTCTTGTACGAATGAATATGGATTCATACAACAAAAGGATCGCGTGCACAATATTTGTGTTATGTCGCGGAACGTCATATATCACATGCCAAGTGTGTACAAAGACCTTTTCAAACTAAACATTAGTCCACACTTACGATTTTCCGATGAAAAATTTGAAGTTTTGAAAAGAGCTGTTACTAGATATAAGAAACAAGTTACATTTTTTGTTGTCAGACAATTGGAACCAAATCTAAACAGACGGAATGTTTCGTAATCGCTCCTTGTGTGGCTGACAAAGGCAAGCCCTTTCACAGATGGCGAATAGAAAAATGACACATTTTTAAAGTGTTGAAATATTGTTTCAACAATTTGCCAAATCTATGAACAATATTATCCCGAATTCAAGAAGCACCGGCTTCTGCGAGAACAATTGAAAAATGAATAACTCAAAGGGCAGAAAATGTAACAACAAAACAAAATTTCAGATTGCAAAGAAACTTGCATTTGGCGTTTTGCCTTCATGAAAGTAGAAATGTGTATGACGTCGCGCATCTTGCAGTAATTGCATGATATTATGATTAAGATCGATTTTATGAAGAATTATGCAGCTTTATTCTTCTGTATGGGACAACTAAGAAATAGGATATTTTTTCTTCACATATAAATTATTTTGAAAGTAAAAACATTAATATAAATAAAATATTTTGGCACTCCCGCAATGGTTGGCAAGGGAAGAGGATTTGTCAAAATTCTTGAAAATCGATATTGGATATAATGTATTGAACTTTCATTGCATAATACATCCAAGAAAGTTTAGTTGCCAAAATTTAGTCGTAGCGCTTAATCTTTGTAATGAATTTTGTAGTTAAAATAGTTGATTTCATAGCGTCCCGTTCTTTATTGGTACACAGACAATTGAAATCTCTTTTAGGAATCGAAAGTGAGTATATGGATATCGTAAGCGTAGTCGAGATAATGTTTTGAATAATTTTGTGTCAAACTTGGAACATATTAAAATTTTTCTTAATGAGAAGAAATTACATTTCTCCAAATTGAACAATAGAGAATGGTTATGTAAATTGTTGTGACTGCCTGATAGAACTAAACCTCTCAATGAACTAAGCATAGAATTGTAAGAACAAACAGTGCTTGAACTTTAGGACATTGGAAAGGCTTTGCTAGCAAATTTAATAATATATTTTCATTCCATTAATACTAATCATACGAAATTCTCCTCAACGTTGCATCTTACAAATACTGGATTATACGACAGAAGCAGAACTTCAAACCTACGTGAAGCAGCTACAATGAAGGAATTCAACAGATGCAAGAGTTTTGACTTAATAGCAAAATTCTATACTTTTTCCTTCTAATCACTGTACTTAATGCAATCCGCCCATTCCATTGACAGTCAATTTTTTGAATGATTGTCTGATTTTGAAATGGAACTTAATGCAGTAATCTTAGAAATATATCTGAAAGAGTAATTCAGAAGCAGTAATATCTAGAAGATAACCCTGTGAATGATACCATCAACACATATATTTTTATTGCTGGAAGTTATTGCAGGGGAGACTAAATGAGTAAAATCACCCCACACTCCCCAACTAGCATGCAGATCAAATTCTGACACACCTTACTACATTACAGCAATTTCAGAACTTGAAAAAGCAAATCTATTAAATATTTTCTTCATGTACAAATTAATTATTTTTTATAAACTTTAAATATTAATACATGCAATAAATTGAACTTTTTTTTCTCAGAGCTAGAAACAAATTACTCAAGTGCATTAGAATAGAATTTGAGCTCGTGAATAAAAAATTTTGAACAAATAAATCTGCATATTATAGAAAAATATTTTTATTGCACAATTTCATACATAAATTCACTCAATAGAAGTGAAGATGTGTAGGACAAAAAACAATTCAAAAATGTATTACAAACATAACAGTAAAAATAGATTCAGCTATTCAAATTAAAATGAACAAAAATATCATTTTAAAATTTATCTTTTCGTTAAGAAATATAGATACATTGATTTAAATTCATATCCTTGAACATACCACTATTATAATATTATATATATATATTCACCTATAAAATCTTCATTCACCATTCCAAACTTAATAATTAAATTTGGTCCAAAAAATATAATAATCTTTTAAGATTATAATCCAAGGTAATTTAATCTTTTCCAAAATCACAGACGTCAGAAGGTTTATCAATTCTATACAAAACTTGCCCAACATTGAAGTAACCTTCATATTCAACACATTCAGCAGTGGTATCCTCGTGATAATGACCACCTACACCATGATCACTGAAACAGTGAGTGTGTTCCACTCTCAGATTTAATCCCTAATAAAAGGACAACAGAGAAAAAAATTTAATATTGAAAAATTTCAAACAGAGTTTTATCAGATTAGAGTTATTATCATAGTCCAATATATCTCAAGATTTTCAATATGTCATCTTTTTTGCACGACGCATTGTTGATATAGCTAACTTATACCTGCTACAAAGAAATTACCTAATAATACAATTTCTTTCAATTTTTATGAGAATGTTTATTGGTCCTTTATATTATTATTTCAAGTTAATTTTTATTATTATTTTTTCCCCCAAAATACATTTCATGA
The DNA here is from genome assembly GCA_019974015.1 of Nephila pilipes. NCBI lineage: Eukaryota > Metazoa > Arthropoda > Arachnida > Araneae > Nephilidae > Nephila > Nephila pilipes. The sequence goes on from BMAW01111721.1 coordinate 39,793, forward strand.
ATCACAAGTACTTGATACAATAATTTACTTTACCCCTAATTTAATTCTTTGCATTTTAGAATCTTCAAGTGAAATTTTAAATGCAAAAGAAGGAACTGAACAAATGAAAGTTGAGCCTTATGGTGCAAAAGCAAAATCTGACTATGTTGAACAAAACAATGTATATCTAAAATATACATTTAAAAAAACGGAAGGAAGAAAAAATTGGTTGAGAAGAAAGGTTAAAAACAAAGGATAGCTGGAGTATCCTAGAGGCATGTCACTCATGTTTACCAAAAACAGTTAACCCTATAAAAAAAGATCATTAGGATATCTTAGGAGTCATGATGTCCGTACTTATCAATAGAAGGTAAACCCCATGAGGGGAATGTGAAGGAAAAAGTGGTTATGTAAAGTAAGAACATTATAATTAAACTACCAAAACTACTTAAAAGTTACTTAACAATAACATAAAATGTAAAGTTCTATAGATGATCTTATACGAATTTTTCAATATTATCTACATGCCCTGGTTATAATATTTTCTTCAATGTGAAGAAAGGGAAGGAATGTAATATATTAGAAATAAAAAAAAATTCTTGAGTTGCACATCAAATAGAATTAATATAATACACTCAAAAGTTAAACTCCAAAAGGATTCAAAACTTACAGGATCAGAAGATACAAAGATACTCAAACATGACAAAGGAGCTGGCATATCAAAAAACTTGAGCCAGTTGTTCACATCATCAGTGCTTTTTAAAGGTGTTTCAGAATAATCGGGCTAAGTAAATAAAAACAAAATTTTAATGGAATGATGATAAACCTAAAATAAACTCCTATATAAACATTATTAATAATAAAAACAGAAAAAAATCTGATAATAAAAATCACAGCAACCATAATTTTAAATTCCCAATAATACTTTTAAAATTTTAAAGGAAGAATTTGTAATATGGTTGGAATGATTTTTAGCCCAACCACCCATGGCTACAGGAATTCTTTGGCTATATTTCGCTAAATAGGGCTACCCTGGTTTCTCTTCACTGTGGTGGCTTTAAACGTGGCAACCCTTTTGATTTTTCAATTTCAGTTGGAATTTTAGGTCATCAGCTTTTCTCTTCCTTCATACAGATGGCACATATGATGTAATTTTTGAAGCCAATAACAGTAACTTGATTTTGGCAACTTTTGTTTCAAAACTAAAACTTTCACTTTTTTAGAAATTTTTCATGTTGTTTTAGGAGTTCGTTGGTTATGTTACAAGTTTTTAGCCGATTAGAGATTCCAATTTTTGGCGCGGTCATTTCTAAACTTAAACTTTTGTAAATTTCTAGAATATTCAGGATCAACCATTATTTTATTCCTGGACTGCTTTGAATGAAGATTATTACTGGATTATTTCTAGGATTGATTTGTATTTCTCCCTGTTATTATTCCATGTATTTTCTCCCAATTCCAAGAACAAACAATGGTTGCAAGTATGAGTTTGAAAGAAGTGAGTGAATGTATGTTAAGTTTTTTATCAAATTTGGGAAGGAAAACTTCTTGTTCATGATTAAGTTGCAAGAAATATGTAGAAAATCCTCATTACCCTTGTAGATGTGTTAGGAGAGGTTCAATATTTTCCTTAATTAAATTAGATGAGTGATTTTGTTCCGATTAATGAGACTGTGTTTTGAATAATTTGTTAAGAGTGAAATGAAAAACCAGTTGTATATCGTTACGTTTTGACAATATATATTTATATTTTTTGTGAATAACTTTTTAATGCACTTTGAGTAACTAAATTTTGTTTGGTAGATGTTTCAATGAGTTTGTTGAACAAAATAGTCTCTCGAAAGAGAGAGAGATCTGTTTTAATGTGCATAATAATGCGAGACCATGCGATTAAATAATTCGTTGTAGAATGAAAGGAGGGCATTTTATTTGTTTGTCAACAGAAATAGAGATATGTTTTTATGTGTTTATGTTCATTGAGAAACGAAATTTAGGTTTGGAAAGTGTTTAGGAATGAGTTTTAGTTAAATGAAAATCAAGTTGTGATTGAAAGATGTCCAAAAGAGGAATAATTGATGTTGCAACCATTAATGCTTTCAAACAATTAAGAATTCATTAGATAAAAGTGCAATTTTCTTAGAATCCACCAGAAAAATAGGTGAGGAAATAATTTCCTTATTTTCCCTTTTACTGGCTCACAGACTTAACGTTCCACCTAGAAAAATCACCAAATTTGGCAATTTTTGAAATTGCACCAAGTGGTTGTGCTAAACTGCATTTTCACCAACATATTTAAATAGAGACAGAATAATTTATGTTCTACAATCAAAGCAAATGTAGACCAATGTAAAAAGATTATATTTAAATATTAATCAATAATTTTCAAATTATTTTTATTGAGCCAATGTATGATGCAAGATCTTTTTTAAAAACTTTTATATCACTTCAGACATAGAAAAGTGTTTTCCTAGTAAAAAATACACACAGATATTGGTATATACAGTTCAACAGACAAAATGGATTAAAAATTATTTCTTAATACTGCTATGCAAAATTTCCAAACAGTTTTTTCTACATATAGATAACAATAATGTCAGAATAAGTTTCACAAAAATTTTCAAAGTGAATATCAAAATAAAAATAATAAAATTTTAAATGAATATGCTAGGACAATAATATAAAAAAACAGAATGACAAAATAAAGAGCTCCTTAAAAATGTGGATAATTGTCTAGTAATTGGCATTTTAAAAATTTTACTTTTGATTAATTTAAACTATATATTTTACTATGCATATGAATCATATAATTCTATAAATTTTAAAAGTATACCAACAGGCTAAAAACAGAATAAAATATTATAATTGCTAAGAATTAAAACAAATGTAATTATTTTGTCGTAACAACAAAATTTCTCTCAAAAATAATACACAGTTGAAATAGCAATATGTTTAACTTCATAAAATTATTTAATACAGTTTTTCTAACTAAAAAAAAAAAGCCTCATAGAGATTTTCTGAAAGAGACAAATTACATTGCTTTTTCAAACAAAACAACATACATTCATACATAACAGAGAACTGCAATAACAATATACTTAATTTCCTTAAAAGAACTGGAAATTCGCAAGATAGTTCTATTAAATATATATTGCAAATTAAATTAAGTCAGTGTATTTTGCTTACCATGATGTGAAGCTTCGCTTTTCCGGTTTGTATCACAAACACTCCACCTAAACCAACAGGTTTTTCAAACTTTCTTGCTAATGCTATGCGCATAGTTGTTACAAAGTTATCAGATCCTTTTCGATTTTTAGCTATTATTTTTAATACCTAATCATAAAAGAATTTATTAATACAATAAGCTATAAATATATTCAATTGTCATTCGACAAACAACAAAAAATTTACTTTTCCAAGTGATTTAAAAAAATCTATGCTGTGTTAATTAAAAACCTTAGACATATCAAATTATTTACATAATCATTACAATGCAACAAAAGTAATAAAATGAAAAATTAAATTAACTCTTTACTATTAATACATATTTTAACTCCAAGATACACAGTAAAAATATATGGTAGTTAAATATATATATATAAAAAAAAATTTAATTTACCATGAAAACATATTCACTATTCACATACACATATTGA